>VKKW01000334.1:0-143511 GCA_018350135.1 Citrus trifoliata | reverse complement strand
AAATTGTAAAAAAAAGAAAAAGAAAAAAATGTGTGTTGCTACATTTGGAGGCCCATCTAACTAGTAGATATAGATGATTATTTAGAGCCCTAAAAGACGATGGAAAAACCATCTTTTATCCGTTTGAGCCTTTCTAACCATCTCTTTTATTAAATATCCATAGGTAACCATTTTGAGCCTTTAAAAAAAAAAACCTTTTAGTTGTTAAACTTATCATCTTTACCCACTCTGATTTGGAGTATTACCTAATATCTTATAAATTCCATCACCTATTTATGTTTAAGAAAAATGTAAATAATTATTTTGTTCAGTGAAGCTATGCCAAATAAAAGCAAAAAAAAAATTGTTGTTTAAAAAAAAAGAGAAAAAGAAATAATAAAATAATAATAATAAAAGGTGAAATACACCTTGCAACTTCAAAAAAAAAAATCTCTGCATTTTTCTCAAACATACACTTTGTTTTCCTTATTTTCCTTTTTTGTTAGCCATGTTCCTAGCCTACGTTAGGTCCTAATAAAAGTCATTCTTGATTTTAGGGAACTATAGTCTGAAGTAGAAGCTAGTTATATGGGCTAAAAAGATGTAGTGGTGCATAATAAAAAAAAAAGATAAATAACTTGGGTTGACTAGCATTTTTGTTTGATTTGAGATCGTATTATTTCTAAACTGAGGGCATATTTCTTTCATCTTGGTGAGAGCATGTGATATCACTTCTTTATTATTTCTCTCTCAAGTATCATTCATTGGAGTGACTATTTTTATTGGTTTAATTTATTTGTTGAGTGTTAGAAAATGCATATTTATAAAGGAGAAAATCGTCATTTTACACTACAAGTTTTACTAACACCCTTACTTTTATGTATTTTGATTTAATTCCGTGTGTTTTATTTTAATTAAGTATTTTATGTATTTTAGGGCCATTATAGTCATTTAACAATAAACGAGAGATCAGACGGCAAAACAGACATCACTTTTGAACTCAGGACGGTCAAAATGTGCAACCCAAGAGGGGGGTGAATTGGAATTTTAAAAATTAATCTAACAAATCCACACAACAAGCAATCTAATGTCTTAATAAAATTGAAAGCAATAAGTTCAATATTAGCACAATAATTTAAAGAGTAAGGGAGAAGAAAAACAAACACACGAATTTTTACGTGGTTCGGCAATCCCCGCCTACGTCCATGCCTCCAAGCGATCCAAGCTCGAGGATTTCACTATCCAAGGCTTTCCAAGGCTTCAACAAATACAATTGACTTCGAGGTGTCAATAAACCTTTACAATGAAGAGATTATCTCCCAATCTCTTCCCTCAAGTGTCTCACACACTCAAGTTCTTACAAATGAAATGAAGAAATAAAGATTACAATAAAGCTCACTCAATGAGTAGATAATCAAAGATGAAGACCAATGAATGATTCAATGATTTTTGTGTTTTACAAGTTGAAGACCCAAGATATCACGTGTGCTTTTTGTTCTTGCTTGTTGGAGAGCTTCAAAATGAGTTGGATTGGAGTTTTTATAGTTTGAGCTCGAAAACTAGCCGTTACTCACATTCTGGGCATATTCGGCTTGCCGTTTAGCTATCCGGTGTGCCGTTTATATGTTACCGTTACGGCAAAATTTTGAATTTCAAATTATCCGGCTCGCCGCTTACGAATCCGGTATGCCGTTTATGCTCCAGAAGCTCACTGGTCGATAATCGGTCTGCCGTTTAAGCTATCCGGTATGCCGTTTTCAAAATGGTAACATTCTGCCCCGTAACCGGCTTGCCGGTTATCAGTATCCGGTAAGCCGGATGCTACAGTAACCTGCTATAGTGATATTTTCTGAATTTTCAATTTTGACCCCAAAACTTTATAAAACTGTAGTATGGCCCAAATCGTTTTAAAAGTTTGCAGATAGGTCCAATTTCAGAATTTTAGAATAATGCTTTGTCAATCCCACAACTTTCTGAAATTATGATTTTGCCCAAACTTTGTGAAATTATAGAATGGCCCAAAAATATTTAAATAGTTTCAAATAAGTCCAAATCCGAAATTTTAAAAACATTATCAAAGCTTTTAAAATACTTTCATTTTAGTTCAAAATACTTTAATTCTATAACATCATTTTCTTATTTTAAAAGCACAATTCACAAACCTTTGCTTAATAAAAAACATGTGGTTTGTTATCATCAAAATCAATATTTATAGCCATATAGGCTAACAATCTCCCCCTTTTTTATGATGACAAAGCACATTAAAAATATAATTTAGTTATGAAAAACTCCCCCTCAATTAATGCAAGTTAAAAAATGATTTGAAAATTATTTAACAAAAAACTCCCCCTGCATACATGCATACTCCCCCTAGATACATGCATGTTTTCATAACACATTAAATCATTCTCCCCCTTCATCATCAAAATCACAACATAAGCGCATTAGTAAAATATATCCATAAGCATAAGAAAATCCATATAATCCATAATGATCAATCAAAACAAATCCATAACATCCAACATAAATAGCCACAACAAATCCATATCATCCGAAAAATAAATACATAAACCGAAAAGCACAATAACCATCCATAAAATCGAAAATAAAAAGAACACACAATGCAACAAATGAAATGTAGATGTGTCCAAGTACAAGCATAAAATACTACTCAGGTGGTGAGGATGGAGGTGATGGAGGCGGAAACGGATATGGAATGCCGAAGTGCTCAAAGAGGAGGCGCTGATCATGGATGAGCTGCTGCTGAAACTCAGTCTGCCGCACAGAGAGTGTCCGCACTTCATCCATAAGCTACTGAAGAGTGACCTCATCAGAGGTAGGAGCATGTGGAAGTGATGAAGCGGATGCAGAAGCACTAGGAGTTGAAGCAGCCGTGAGAGTATCTCGGCGTCTACGATGCCCTCGAAATACGAGTGAGAAGACTGGAAGCTGATCAGCTGGAATCACAGCATTAAGGGGTCGATCATCACTTGGGGCAAGAAAAGTAAGCTGGTTATCGCTGTATTTAACCCAAGTGCCATCCTTCCACTCAAATCCTAACCCAATGATAACCTCATCTCCAATGCCCTTAGTTGGCCTACAAGATGGTGCGAGAATCGGCACATCAAAAAATTTAAGGATTCGAGTAATGAAGTGACCATAAGGAAGAGAACGGGTAATCAAGGAGGGTATGGTCAACATGGTGCAGATGATGGTATAGCTCAGGTTAACCGGACGACATCTAAGAATACAGTCAATCAAGGCAACGTCCATATGAGAAACCTCATCTAGATGACCTGATCTAGGAAGTACAATGCATTGTATAATACGAAGCAAAATACGAGTTTGAAGACAAAGACATTGAGTACGGAAATGAATGGTACAGTCTTCAACAGAAAGGTCATTACGCCGACAAATATTACAAACGGCGTCAACATGAACATAACTATCAAGTTTCAGAGATTTCCTAGGTGAAAAGATTTCTTGGCCAAAATCGAATGATCCTAGAATAGAATTCAATACGGAAACATCAAAATCAATCTTAACTCCTCCAACATTTGTGATTACTCGAGTCTTATTCTTCTCGGAAACGTCCATGTTCGAGTAAAATACTTTCACCAAGTCGGGATACACATTCTCCTCAATCAACAAAGCATTAATCCAACCAACATCTCCCAACAATTGAAATATATTTCTATAGCTTATCTTGGGAGTATGCATAACATCCGGTAAAACATAGAAAGTATTGAGTACCTCACGAGACCGAAAGTTTTGTTGAAACCGTTTGATCAAGTGTTGCTTGTTTTGGAAATGAATGGACTCAAAAGAGGATTGATTGGAGATGCCCCTTGGTTCCCGCGGCTTAGCGATTGATTGAACCGGTTCTTTGCCTTTTCTTCGAACCGGCCAAGAGCTTGACATTTTGAGTTTGATGGATTTGAGGATAAAAACACCAAAAAGGATGAAGATGATGAAGATTGAAAGTGATTTGGAGAAACAAATTTGATCAAAAATGACTTGAGAGTGATAAATCTAGAGAGAGAAAAAATCGGCTCAAAACTAGGTTGAAATCCGGATCTAGAGTTTTGGATGTTGAAAATGGAGTTTAAAGATGGTTTTGAGTGAATGAAGTGATGGGGAATGATTCTCTTGACTCAATTTGATGTGAAAATGGAAGAAAAATATGGATTTTAGAGTGAAATCAAGAGAGGAGAAAACGGGTTGTAGAGAGAGACATGAAACGGCTTGCCGAATGGAGGAGGAAGAAGATGAACAACATGGTTAAACTGCGAATCCGGCATGCCGGATTTGCTAACCGGCTTGACGCTTAATGGGCAGCAAGTCACCAAGACATAAACGGCTTGCCGGTTCACTTGGGGAGCAAAAAATCCAGAAATCCGGTTCTTGGGCAGAAACAGGACAGCCGAAAACGGCATGCCGGATTTGTTATCCGGTTTGCCGGATGTGAGCCCGAGAACCATAAACGCGAAAACGGCTTGCCGGTTGTGAATAACCGGTAGGCCGGTTGTGAGGCAGAGAGATAGCTCAGCAAATCCGGTTTTCCGGATTGAAAATCCGGTTGTCCGAAATTTGTCCGACGAGAGATCAATAAGGAGAAATGTTTTTCTGGAAGAATGGAAAGATAATTTTTGCTAGCTTTTATACTTGTACGACACACCATTTTATTTCCGGCTTTAAAAATTGATTAATTTTAAATCATTTTAAGATTTAAAACTTTTCAATGAGCCATTTAATGCATGCAACACAAAATCATAAAATCGTAAAATCACAAGCATATCAAGCCATTTATCATATATCCATACAATAACAAACATGTTAAGCTATTTAGTAAAACATGAATTAAGAATCAATATTCATCATTCCAAGCTCATGTCTTATCTTTATAAAATGCTCTTCGCTAAGAGATTTTGTAAAGATATCCGCAAGTTGATTTTCAGTAGAAACAAATTTAATCACGACATCTCCTTTTTGAACATGATCTCTAAGGAAATGATGTCTAATTTCGATATGCTTAGTCCTAGAATGTTGAATGGGATTCTTGGAAAGATTTATAGCACTAGTATTGTCACATAAGATAGGAATTTGATCAAGTTTAATGCCATAGTCTCTAAGGGTTTGTTTCATCCATAAAATTTGCGCACAACAACTACCTGCGGCAATATATTCTGCTTCGGTGGTTGAAAGCGCAACCGAGTTTTGTTTCTTACTAAACCAAGAGACAAGAGAATGACCTAGGAAGTGACATGTTCCACTAGTACTTTTTCCATCAACCTTATACCCAGCAAAATCGGCATCCGAATAACAAGTTAAATCAATATGAGTTCCTCTAGGATACCAAAGGCCAAGATTAATAGTGCCAATTAAACATCGAAAAATACGTTTGACAGCAAGCATGTGAGACTCTTTAGGACAAGATTGAAATCTAGCACACAAGCAAACACTAAACATAATATCAGGCCTACTAGCAGTCAAGTAGAGTAATGATCCGATCATACCTCGATATGTCTTGATGTCAATTTCCTTACCTTTCTCATCTTTGTCCAGCTTGATGGTGGTGCTCATAGGAGTGCTTTTTGTCGTTCCATTATCATAGCCAAATCTTTTGAGTAGATCTTTCACGTACTTGGCTTGGTTTATGAAAATTCCTTCCTCGTTTTGTTTGATTTGAAGTCCAAGGAAGTACTTCAACTCTCCCATCATGCTCATCTCAAACTCTTGGCTCATACATGATGAAAAGTCTTTGCACAACAACTCATTAGTAGAACCAAAAATAATATCATCAACATAAATTTGAACAATAAGTATATCTTGATTCTTATGCTTAACAAAAAGAGTTGTGTCCGCTTTTCCCATTGAAAACTCGTTATCCAACAAGAAATTTTTAAGCCTATCATACCAAGCTCTAGGTGCTTGTTTTAAACCATACAAAGCCTTGGATAACTTATACACATGATCTGTAAATTTTTCACTTTCAAAACCAGGAGGTTGTTTCACATAAACTTCCTCCATAATGTATCCATTTAAGAAAGCACTCTTGACATCCATTTGATACAAAATAAAATCCTTATGACATGCATATGCTAACAACATCATAATGGATTCTAATCTTGCTACAGGTGCAAAAGTCTCATCAAAATCAATTCCTTCTTCTTGGTTGTAGCCTTGAGCCACTAATCTAGCTTTATTTCTTACAACCACACCGGATTCATCCATTTTGTTTCTAAATACCCACTTAGTACCTATAATGGATTGATGTTTCGGATTAGGAACTAACTCCCATACATTATTTCTCTCAAATTAATTCAACTCCTCTTGCATTGCCATAATCCAAGATTCATCATTTTCCGCATCCGCAAAGGATTTTGGTTCAATTTGAGAAATAAATGCAGCATGCTCACATGTGTTTCTAAGTGATGATCTAGTGGTAACACCTCGTGAGGGATCTCCTAAAATTACATCCTTAGGGTGAGAGGATTCATACCTCCACTCCTTGGGGAGTGTTTGTGAAGTACCTTCATTTTGCTCTGCATTTGTTTCTTCATGATGTTCTTCTTGAATTCCATGTGGCGCGTCTTCTTGGTTGTCATTTGATGCTTCTTCTTGTTGTTCTTCTTCTGCATTATCATCAATAACAACTTTCTCCGTAGAGGAGGGGTTAGACTCATCAAATGTAACATGCATAGATTCCTCCACAACTAAAGTTCTTTTATTATAAACTCTATAAGCTTTGCTTGAATTTGAATAACCAAGAAAAATACCAACATCAGATTTTGGATCAAATTTACCAAGATTATCTTTTGTATTCAAAACAAAACATTTGCATCCAAAAACTTTAAAATATCCAATGTTGGGTTTTCTATCTTTCCAAAGCTCATATGGAGTTTTATTGAGATTAGGTCTAATCAACACCCGGTTTAAAACATAACAAGCGGTGTTGACGGCTTCGGCCCAAAAATACTTAGGCAAAGAATTTTCATTCAACATGGTCCTAGCCATTTCTTGAATAGACCTATTCTTTCTCTCTACTACTCCATTTTGTTGTGGAGTCCTAGGTGATGAAAATTGATGTTCAATGCCAAAGTCATTACAAAAATTTTCAAATGCATGATTCTCAAATTCTCCACCATGATCACTTCTAATACAAGTGATAGAGTAACCTTTTTCATTTTGAATCTTTTTATAGAAAATTCGAAATGCATCAATGGCATCATCCTTATTGGCTAAGAACAATACCCATGTGTATCTAGAATAATCATAAACTATTACAAATGCATAAAATTTGCCACTTAAACTAGCATATCTAAAAGGTCCAAATAAATCTATATGAAGCAATTGAAGTGGTTTTGAGGTGGAAACATGATTCTTGCTTTTGAAAGAAGTTTTGATTTGTTTTCCAAATTGGCATGCTTCACAAGTTTTATCTTTTTGAAAATTGATTTTTGGAAGACCTTTTACTAAATCATTTTTCACGATTTTTGAAATCAAATCCATGCTTGCATGACCTAATCTTCTATGCCACAACCAACCATCATCATGCAATGCGGAGAGACATTTTTCATTTGTTGATGCATAATTTATATTAATGGTATAGACATTTACATGTCTATTTCCTACAAATAAGACTTTCCCATCACATGCATTCTCAATAACACACTTTGATTCATCAAAGATAACTCTATATCCTTTATCACATAATTGACTAATACTAAGCAAATTGTGTTTCAAGTTCTCAACCAAACACACATTCTCAATGAGGGTAGAGGATACATTACCGACATTTCCAATTCCAATGATTTTTCCTTTTGAATTATCCCCAAACGAAACATCTCCACCATTTTCGATCTTGGTAAAGCTTGAAAACCAAGAATAATTTCCTGTCATGTGTCTTGAACAGCCGCTGTCCAAGTACCACTTATTCTTCTTCTTCTTTGATCCCTGAAAGAAAAATCTCAAGTTTTAGGTACCCAAACCTTTTTGGGTCCTTGAGAGTTAGCAATGGTTCCTTTCGGAACTCAAACAAATTTCATACCATAATAAGCATTTCTCTTTACAGCACATCTACTTTTCATATGGCCATCTTGATTGCAATAATGGCATACAATTTTATTGTTAATAGATGTATTCTTCACAAAATAACTCTTGTAAACTTTTTGTTTCAAATTCGGTTTATAACCTAGGCCACTTTTGTGAAATACACATTTTTGTGAGTTTAGCAAATTGTCCAACATCTTTTGCCCATTTGTAAATCTCAACACAATTTCATTTAGCTCATCACTCTTCTTTCTAAGCATTTCATTCTCATTTTTCAAGTCATTCATGTGTGACTCTAAGTTCTCATGTGAAGTGCTAGAATTCTTGTGTAATGCAATACTATCATGCAATGTCTTATTTTCTAATTCTAAGCATGTAATCTTTGCACTAAATGAATCATTTTCATTCTTAAGCTCTATCATCTTCTTTTTAAGACTTATATTCTTTTTATCAATCTTCATTAGCTCATCATGCAAATCATTAAAGGCATCATGCAATTCATCATATGTAGGAAGAACACTTACCTCATCAAGTTCATCACATGATTCTTCCCCAATAGCCATGAGAGCCAAATTTGTCATTTCTTGTTGCTCATCATCATCACTTGTTTCCTCTTCGCTATCATCTCATGTGGCCACCATAGCCTTCTTCTTGAGTTTGTTGAGAAGAGGACACTCCGGTCGTATGTGTCCGGGCTTCTTGCATTCATAACAAGTGATGGGCTCCTTCTTCTCCTTCTTATTCTTGTAGCCTCTGAATTTTCTCTGCTCATTGTTCTTTTTGTAAAATTTTCTGAATCTTCTAGCCAACATAGCCAGCTCCTCATCATCCATTTCGCTTTCCTCATCACTCTCACGTTTTGAAGCCTTGAGAGCAATGTTCTTCTTCTTTTCCTCATGCCCTTTTTCTGCTGCCAAATCTTCTTCATATGAAATAAGAGAGCCAATTAAGTCATCAATAGGTAACACATTTAAATCCTTGGCTTCCTCAATGGCAGTCCTTTTTAGTCTCCATTCCTTAGGTAGAGACCTAATGATTTTCTTGACTTTTTTGCTATTTGAAAAAGTCTTTCCTAGGGCTCCTAGAGTGTTCACTATATCCGTGAATCTAGTATACATAGAGTACACATTTTCGTTTTGTTCTATTTGGAACAATTCGTATTGTCGAGTGTACCTACTTATTTTAGATTCTTTCACTTGGTTCGTGCCTTCATAGACAACCTCAAGTTTGTGCCAAATCTCATTAGCACTTTCGCAACTAGACACTCTATGAAACTCTTTCTTATCTAGTGCACAAAACAAGGCATTCATGGCCTTGGAATTTAGAGAAACTTTTCTCTTGTCGAATTCATTCCAATCCCGTGAAGGTTTTGGAATATCTTCTCCTACTTCATTTTTAGTCAAGGGCATGAAAGGACCATCATTAACGATTTCCCAAATCTCATAATCTAAGGCTTGCAAGTAAATTCTCATCCTAGTTTTCCAATATGGGTAATCGTTTCCATCAAAGTAAGGTGGTCTAGTGGTGGACTGCCCTTCCCTAAATGTGGAATCATTTTGAGTTGCCATTGATCTTTAACTCTAGATGGTTAAATCTAAATAAGAGCACCTTGCTCTGATACCAAATGAAATATGAATGTGCAACCCAAGAGGGGGGGTGAATTGGAATTTTAAAAATTAATCTAACAAATCCACACAACAAGCAATCTAATGTCTTAATAAAATTGAAAGCAATAAGTTCAATATTAGCACAATAATTTAAAGAGTAAGGGAGAAGAAAAACAAACACACGAATTTTTACGTGGTTTGGCAATCCCCGCCTACGTCCACGCCTCCAAGCGATCCAAGCTCGAGGATTTCACTATCCAAGGCTTTCCAAGGCTTCAACAAATACAATTGACTTCGAGGTGTCAATAAACCTTTACAATGAAGAGATTATCTCCCAATCTCTTCCCTCAAGTGTCTCACACACTCAAGTTCTTACAAATGAAATGAAGAAATAAAGATTACAATAAAGCTCACTCAATGAGTAGATAATCAAAGATGAAGAACAATGAATGATTCAATGATTTTTGTGTTTTACAAGTTGAAGACCCAAGATATCACGTGTGCTTTTTGTTCTTGCTTGTTGGAGAGCTTCAAAATGAGTTGGATTGGAGTTTTTATAGTTTGAGCTCGAAAACTAGCCGTTACTCACATTTTGGGCATATTCGGCTTGCCGTTTAGCTATCCGGTATGCCGCTTATATGTTACCGTTACGGTAAAATTTTGAATTTCAAATTATCCGGCTCGCCGCTTACGAATCCGGTATGCCGTTTATGCTCCAGAAGCTCACTGGTAGATAACCGGTCTGTCGTTTAAGCTATCCGGTATGCCGTTTTCGAAATGGTAACATTCTGCCCCGTAACCGGCTTGCCGGTTATCAGTATCCGGTAAGCCGGATGCTACAGTAACCTGCTACAGTGATATTTTCTGAATTTTCAATTTTGACCCCAAAACTTTATAAAACTGTAGTATGGCCCAAATCATTTTAAAAGTTTGCAGATAGGTCCAATTTCAGAATTTTAGAATAATGCTTTGTCAATCCCATAACTTTCTGAAATTATGATTTTGCCCAAACTTTGTGAAATTATAGAATGGCCCAAAAATATTTAAATAGTTTCAAATAAGTCCAAATCCGAAATTTTAAAAACATTATCAAAGCTTTTAAAATACTTTCATTTTAGTTCAAAATACTTTAATTCTATAACATCATTTTCTTATTTTAAAAGCACAATTCACAAACCTTTGCTTAATAAAAAACATGTGGTTTGTTATCATCAAAATCAATATTTATAGCCATATAGGCTAACTATTCACATGTACGGTAATATTCATGTGTACGATACTGTCTACGTTACTGTTCACGACACTGTTCACATAGACGGATTGATGATGTGGCATTGACCGATGATGTGGCATTGACTGATGAGGTGTCACGATCCTGTTGGACTAAAATTCTTATTTACTGTTGATGGTGACGTGGCAGCATATCAGTGGACGACAAATCTCGCGTACGGTACATGCATCACACATGATTATTTTCAACCAAACCGCGTTATTGTTCAACCCGGGTCAAACCGTGTTATTGTTCATCCGCGTGGTCAAACCGGGTACTGTTGACTGATGACGTGGCGCAATCCTGAGCGTCCAAACTGTTTTTAATCCGATGGCCATGATTTACTCCATGTATCTATAAAAAGGGGGCCTTCCCCCCCTAATTTGACAGCTCTGAATCCATTTTTAGACTCTGTTTTTTGTAATTCCTTCTCCATCTTGTATTTTCTTTGTATTTTAATAAATTCCCATTTTGCCCCTAGTTCAATTATGAGTAGCTAATTTCCTTTCAAGTTTAGGTTGAAGGTGAAGTCTCAACATGTGTCATGAGCTTTATTTGGTAAATTTATTTTCTCTTCCCCTCTAGTTTTTGTGGATGTTTTGACTTCTCATCGACAAATAATACTAATCTTGTCTAGTACTTCCTTGGTTTCACCAGCCCTCTAGTTCAAGGTTATTATTATTTGGCACGATAAGCCCTTAGCACCATATTGATTAGAGCGTGGTTCATAAGGTGTGGATTCCCCCCTCATGATTTAATTGGCATTAATAAGGATTATTTAACCCATGATGCATGTTGATACGGATCCAGATACCTAAGTACATCATTTCAATAGAATTCTCTTCAATTTATTCTTGCCATTTTAATTTAAGTTTTATAATTTATTTTCGCCATTTCAATTTAAGTTTTAGCATATTCCAAATCATTTCCACCACAAATCCAATCACCCATTTACAAAATTAATTCTACATATAATTAAAATCCACATTCTCGTGGGATCGACACTTGTCACCATAAGTCTATACTACAATAGATTCGTTCGTTTGCTAGTACGTTAGAATTTGCACAACACCAATTCATTCCATGTAGTAATGGAATCAGATGGTAATGAATTCAGCTATGCCCTTGCTCGATCTCTTAAGGAATAAGGAAAGAGCCTTAGCCTTAAGGCATCTTGCGTTGCTCCAGTAATCTTGAAATCATCACTTACTTCTAAGAACAATTTAAGATGGAGATGAGGGTCTTCATTTGGCAATCCATTGAATTGCCCAACTGTTTGCAACATTTGAAACATCACGGGTTTTAACTCAAAGTTGGCAGCATCTACTTCAGGTCTGATGATGCCAGGATGGATAACTTGAGGTGTTAGTACAGCATAATCTCTGATAGCTCTGTCTCTGTCATCAACCATGAAAATAATATTGTTGTTGTCTGGCTGTCTCCCGTTAGCATGTTCATTCTGCTCTTCTTGGATGTTGGCTAGTTGTAAAGGCCTGTGAGGGTTCAAATCTCCCTCATCTTGCAAATTATTCATGTCTGGAACAGTCTTTGAATTTCTTTGTTCTCTTCGTAATTTCCTGATAGTCCGTTCAATCTCAGGATCGAATTGGAATATCACGGATCTGTCCTTGCGCATGCACGCACTGATCTACCAATCAATAGAATGAATCAAGATTAGTTTAGTGCTATTACGATTTACTTCACACTTTTAAAAATAAACAATCAATCCCCGGCAACGGCGCCAAAAACTTGTTGGTTGATTTATATAATCAATTATTATCAATGCCAATGTGCAAGTATACACAACAAGTAATAAAGTAATGAGTATTCAAGATCGTCTCCACAAGGATTGATGTTACTCAAAGTGCTAAAGCAATCACAATAATGCAAATCAACTAAAGATCGAAAAAAATACTTGTCAAATTATTCTTCCGTAACCAATAATTATAAGAGATAGAAATAAGCTAACACTTGTACGAAATAAACTAAGTTAATTGAGCCTAAGATTCAAGTGAAAATATAGTAGTCGAATGATCAAACTCTCCTAATGGGGTGACTGTTGATTACCGAATTAGCACCAGTTGTTATAATAAGTGCTACAGCACTGGGTAGAATAAATCTGCTTCCACAGCTGTCGCATGTTGGAAATCTCATACCTTTCAATCTACTAATAATGACCAGTTGCCTATAAATTTAATGCATGGCTTTATGAACTTTGATCTCTCTACCCTACAAGGTGAACGCCTATGTCTAGGATATCACAAATCTTAATTTCAAGTATTGCCCTTATGGGATTTAAGATAACCTAATCTAGGAAACTCAACTTAAGAACAAGTAATACTCCAATAATGTCCGCTAAGACATGCCTTTTTGCTGCTCTATCTTAATTGAAACCATTAAATGGGTGGTCAACCGAAATAACGATTATGTTCATAAAAACTATTAGAGTATAATGCTACAGCAGTATCATAACAACAGATAAGAACAGTCATGAACCCATTGGATTATTTGTCACTCAACTACACGTAAATTCAGTTCATATTCTGAATGAGAAAAGTAAACATAAATGAATTGATCGCAGAATAAATCCAATCAATCAAAGGAAGAAAGATAATACGAATTTGGCACGATGAAAGTCTAAGGATCCTCCTCGGTTCTTCAACGATGCCGAACAACATTCCTTAATCTTCTCCTTCGCCTTGCCTTTGCAATTGTTTTTGGATGATAATAATTTCTCCGCCACCCTCTATGTGGTGCATGCTTCCTTTTTATATTGCCAATTAGGTTAAAGCCGAAACCCATAAGCGTGCATGTGTTTAAATTAGGAAACATGCAGATTGTGATTTAGTTGCTGACCCGTACCTATATTTTCTCCCGCGTTACTCCCAGATTGCTGTAACACTGGTTGCTCTAACATCTGCAACAACACTTGCATTATTTCCGATTATGCTTTCTTTCTTCTATGACCATCTTCTTTCATCCTCTCTCTCATCTACTGTCTCCGCATCCTTTCATGAAGTTAAAACCTACGAATTAAAACCTGTTTTTTAGCACAAATTATTATGATTCAAGCAAAACTTGTTAAAACTCAACTAAAATGAATGTTTATGCAAAAGGTTATCAAAATGTAATCAAAACACATTATTTGCTCTCTAAATGGCCTTTACTCAAGTCTAAAATTGATGTAATAACTCTCATTTCCTAGAGTTATCACTGGTAATGTGCGAAAATTATAATTGAATGAACTTGAGGAATTAAGGAATGATGCATATGAAAATTCAAGAATTATTAAGGCAAGAACAAAAGCATTTCATGAGAAAAGAATTTTTCAAAAAACATTTGAGATTGGTCAAAAAATGTTGCTTTATAATTCTTGTCTTCATTTATTTCTAGGAAAGTTAAAGTCAAAATGGAGTGGCCCATTTGTTGTAAAAAATGTATATTCATATGGGGCCATAAAAATTGAGAATCCAAATAACGATGTTACATTTAAAGTTAATGGTCAAAGATTAAAACCATATCTGGAACATCTCCCACGTGACGAGGACACCGAAATTAATTTGGGTGACCCACCAGTTCTTGATTAAGTCTTTAATGATTGATTTTTTTTTGTGTTTTACTATTATTTTACCGTTTCATTGTTTGATTTTTTTTCTCTAGATTAATGCACTGTACATAATTTTTTTTAGCATTATTTTTCTTGTTTAAGCGTGTTTGTTTGACAGTTGTACATTCTCTCCTCAATTTACATTATTCATCATGAGTACTTCAATAAGAAACTTACTTCAATAAGAAACTTCTTGTTTACACATCTTAATAGACTTATACGAGTGAGATTTAATCTGAGAAGATTGATACAAAGCTGTAAATCACATCCACTTTGAGATCTACAACCACCAGAATTCGTGTCCTATATTAAGGATCTAGAAGGACAACTTAGAGAAATAGAGCGTGGTATGTATGAATTTCAATTAGAGCTTGAGGTTAACTCAATGAGAGGATGAATGTAAGTTCATTTTTCTTTTTAATTGTGTGTTTAGTTTTGTTGTTCGCCTTCACGTTTGATTTGATTTTCCAGCTTTGATTTTGGTGTATTTTGATTTATTTTCCCGTATAAATGGCAGATAACGGTACTCCGTGACTTCTTAAGTCGGTATCTTCAGTTTCCCACAATAACTGAAACTCCAAAATCAAACATGGAAGACATACAACATAAATTGCATAAGCATTTTCCCTCTCTCCCTTAGAATGCCCTCAGGAAAATTTACAAAACTCATTATGAACGACTACGTTTGTTAATGATCAATGGC
The DNA here is from genome assembly GCA_018350135.1 of Citrus trifoliata. NCBI lineage: Eukaryota > Viridiplantae > Streptophyta > Magnoliopsida > Sapindales > Rutaceae > Citrus > Citrus trifoliata. The sequence goes on along the minus strand of VKKW01000334.1, from coordinate 128,293 downwards.
ATTTCTTCTGACATTCATTGGTTAATTGAAGTAAAGGTCCGATTAGCAGGTGAGTTTTCTGATCCATTTGTATCTTACATGCTTAGTTTTGGTAAAAGTATGTTTGCTAAGAAAAGAAGAGCTAAACGACTTGGCTCAAAATGTCATAACTGTGTAAGACTTGGTTGCAAACGAGAAGTTTCTAAATCTTTAGGAATGGTGTCTGATACTCGTGAATATAAAATTAAATTCGTTAAAAATGGCATGAGCAAAGAATCATTGGATGATATCTTATACTCTGTACTTTCCAATGGCAGCATCTTCGAGTAAACAATTCAAAAATATTTGTGTGCTTTCTGGGTTTCACTCTGGAAAGTACGAAGAGTTTGTTCAGGAAGCAGTAGATCTTGGTCGTGTCATAGCAGAGAGGAAATTGCATCTTGTATATGGAGGAGGTGAACGACGGTTATCCAGACTTGTCTTAGAAGCTGTTTTTACTAGAGGAAGTCAAGTACTAGGCATTATCCCAAAAGCCATGAAACCGTTAGTGTGTCTGTCTGGCCCACCAAATGAGAAGAATTAGTGGTATCAAGTATGCAAGAGAGAATATCTGAAATGATGAATCATGTTGATGCTTTTATTTTCTTGTTAGGAGATCTTGCAACTTTTGAGGCACTGATTACATTTTCATCTTGGGCCCACTTGAACATTCATAAAAAACCCATCAGTTTGTTAAATGTTAATAATTTTTATAATGGCTTTCTAACTTTTATTAACCATGCAATAAAGAATCATTTTGTTCCATATTCTGTAAAAAAACTATTTATCTCTACTTTTACTGCTAATGAGTTACTTGATCTTTTATAAGCTTATACACCAGAACCAGATTCAAAGACTTTTGCACTGAATTGGTCGACTGATGATGGTAGCGGTAACAATATCAGTAATAAGAAGTGCAAATTAGATTTAACTTTTCGTCTATAAATATTTTCTGTTGCAGTGTTTATGTATTGTCTTCTAAACTCATTCTCTTTCCTTTTAAAACATTGAGGACAATGTCTCTTTCAGGATGGGATATACAAGTTATGGAGACTATTCCAAACACAAAGTACACAGTTTAGTCTTAGGAATCTGACTCAAAAAGACCATGTTTGCTAGTTTATAAGAAAATTGGATGGGAAGCCTATCCTCGCCCCATAGAGGGCATTCAAGCCGTTACTGGATGTAAAACTAGAGGAAGATGTGAGCCACAATCACAACTACCAGTAAATATCATTTTACTTCACTGTTATTTTATCATTTGCATTATTGCATTTAGCAGAGTGATTTTTTATTTAATAAATATTTGTTTTCTTTTACTGTTTGCTTTTGAATTATTGAGCCACGAGCTTTACTCGTCATTTGACAAATATGTCAACCCATTTTACAACTGTTTCTCATTATTTCTGTCACCAAGATCTTTAAAAATGAGCTTGTTTTTCAAAAACTCACAACTTATTTTTGAAAGATTAGTCAAATGGCAGCATCTTCGAGTAAACAATTCAAAAATATTTGTGTGCTTTCTGGGTTTCACTCTGGAAAGTACAAAGAGTTTGTTCAGGTAGCACTAGATCTTAGTCGTGTCATAGCAGAGAGGAAACTGCATCTTGTATATAGAGGAGGTGAACAAGGGTTATCCAGACTTGTGTCAGAAGCTGTTTTTACTAGAGGAAGCCAAGTACTAGGCATTATCCCAAAAGCCATGAAACCGCTAGTGTGCATGTCTGGCCTACCAATTGGAGAAGAATTAGTGGTATCAAGTATGCAAGAGAGAATATCTGAAATGATGAATCATGCTGATGCTTTTATTTTCTTGCCAGGAGATCTTGCAACGTTTGAGGCACTAATTACATTTGCATCTTGGGCCCACCTGAACATTCATAAAAAATCCATCGGTTTGTTAAATGTTAATAATTTTTATAATGGCTTTCTTACTTTTATTAACCATGCAATAAACAATCATTTTGTGTCCATATTCTGTAAAAAAAAAACTATTTACCTCCGCTTCTACTGCTAATGAGTTACTTGATCTTTTACAAGCTTATACACCATAGCCAAATCCAAAGACTTTTGCACTGAATTGGTCGACTGATGATGGAAGCGGTAACAGTATCAGTAATAAGAAGTGCGAATTAGATTTTAACTCTCCATCTGTAAATAATTTTGTTGCAGTGTTTATGTATTGTCTTCTAAACTCTTTCTCTTTCCTTTTAAAACATTAAGGACAATGTCTTTTTTCAGGATGGAATATACAAGTTATGGAGACTATTCCAAACACAAAGTGCACAGTTTAGTCTTAGGAATCTGACTAAAAAAGACCTTGCTTACCAGTTTATAAGAAAACTGGATGGGAAGCCTATCTCGCCCCATAGAGGGCATTCAAGCCGTTACTGGACGTAAAACTAGAGGAAGATGTGAGGCACAATCACAACTACTAGTAAATATCCTTTTACTTCACTGTTATTTTATCATTTGCATTATTGCATTTAGCGGTGTGATTTTGTATTTAATAAATATTTGTTTTCTTTTACTGTTTGTTTTTTCTAATCATTATTTTCTTTTTACTGTTTGCTTTTGAATTATTGAGCCACGAGCTTTACTCGTCATTTGACAAATATGCCAACCCATTTACAGCTGTTTCTCATTATTTCTGTCACCAAGATCTTTAAATATGAGCTTATTTTTCAAAAACTCACAACTTATTTTTGAAAGATTAGTCCAATGGCAGCAGCTTCGAGTAAACAATTCAAAAATATTTGTGTGCTTTATGAGTTTCACTATGGAAAGTACAAAGAGTTTGTTCAGACATCAATAGATTTTGGTCGTGTCATAGCAGAGAGGAAACTGCATCTTGTATATGGAGGAGGTGAACGAGGGTTATCCGGACTTGTCTCATAACCTGTTTTTACTAGAGGAAGGCAAGTACTAGGCATTATCCCAAAAGTCATGAAATCGTTAGTGTGCCTGTCCGGCCCACCAATTAGAGAAGAATTATTGGTATCAAGTATGCAAGAGAGAATATCTAAAATGATTAATCATGCTAATACTTTTATTTTCTTGCCAAGAGATCTTACAACTTTTGAGGCACTGATTACATTTGCATCTTGGGCCCACTTGAACATTCATAAAAAACTCATAGGTTTGTTAAATGTTAATAATTTTTATAATGGCTTTCTAACTTTTATTAATTGTGCAATAAACAATCATTTTGTTCCATATTCTGTAAAAAAAAACTCTTTATATGTGCTTCTACTGCTAATGAGTTACTTGATATTTTACAAGCTTATACACCAGAGCCAGATCCAAAGACTTTTGCACTGAATTGGTAGACTTATGATGGTAGTGGTAACAATAGCAGTAATAAGTGCGAATTAGATTTAACTCTCCATCTGTAAATATTTTCTGTTGTGGTGTTTATGTACTGTCTTCTAAACTCTTTCTCTTTCCTTTTAAAACATTGAGGACAATGTCTTTTTCAAGTTGGGGGGAAGGAATTGTTGATAATTGTGGATGTCTTAGTCCTAGTGATGTTTTTACAATTTTTTTTTTCTGTAAAGACTAACTTTAGACTTAATTTGAGTAGAAAATGGCAGGATATGGAGAGTGCAGTACCTCTAGAAACACATCTTCTTAAATTAAGGTTGACTAACTTATGACAAATTTGAGTCGAAGATGGCAGGATATAGAGAATGTAGTACCTTTAGAAACACATCTTTTTAATCTTAAAGTGTTGTTTAAAAAAAAATTGACTTTTTCTTATTCTTTGTTATCCGCTTTTAAGCTTCTACATCAAGTGCATGTGAGATCTCCTCCTCTTCTTCTTTTATTATTCTCCTTTATTATTATTATTATTATTTTTTGCATATTCATAAAATTATAAAATGTTTAGATTAGGTTTGGGGGTGGAGATAGTTGACGTATGTTTTTAAATATGTGTGTTGTTTTCTTTTTTTCTTTTCTTTTCTTTGTTTAAAAAAACCCAAAAAAAAATTGTTTTTGTCTAGAATGGCTATGGAAAGAGTCACGAATTTTGAGACGCATCCTAATAGTCTTATTGTATTATATTTTGATTTTGAAATTCATAATAAATTGTTTTTGTTCCTTTTTCTTTGAATTATTCGAATTTGTGAACTCTCCACTTGGTTATTAAATTATTTAATTGTTTACTCATTTAACAGATATTATTCAATCATTCTTCACACACACAAACTATGACACATACTAGAGGGTTGGAAGTTAAAATTTTACAATATTTAGTTCTTTTGATTTATTAGGAATAGTATCTAAGGTAGTAGAAAGTGTATATTGTAAAAAACAAAAAAAAGAATTTGCTCATGAGTGTCGGTGAGCCGGTTTTGTTATAGGGGCCGGAGGGTACAGTAGACCTCTTCCCTCGATCCTCTCATAAAATTCCTCCATGGAGATCTTCAATGGAGTGTACTGTGTATATGTCAAGCTCTGGTCTATCAGCTGAACTGCTTGGCTATCATGGCTGCCACCTCGGGCTGGCACAGTCGCTAACTGATCTGGTCGACTAACCCTGGAATTGGTTGCATGTAACGCTCTGGAAGTGTTGTGATAGGGGTGGGCAGCCACCTGCCGGAAATCTCGTTGCCGATCCGGAAATGGGGGGCGCTGAGGTTGAGCCCGGCTGTGCTGGAGCTGTTGTAATCTCGGCGTTATAGGGTAAGGGCGGGACCGAGCTGATATTCCGCCCATCACTGAAGATTCTCCCGCTCGTTTTCCCGACCCGCTCCCTGTCGGGGCTCTCCGTTCCTTTCGCCTCAGCTCGTCCAGCTGTTCACTTTTTATTCTTGCCGATTTCTCCTCTTCAATTTCTACATCTTCCTCGCCTGCTCATACCCCGACGAGTAATTTTGTACCAGGGGACTTCTTAAGTTATACCACAGTCGGCCGATTCTTACACCTTCTTTCAGTCCCCTCAGCGCCTGCGGGTGATTAAAAGCTCCCAGGTCCAGTACGGCTCGATAATATCGTTTTACAAAATCCCGAAGGGATTCATGTTCTTCTTGTTTCATCCCCATAAGTTCCATCATGTCGTCCTCTGGGGCCACTGATCCTCGGAACTGCTCGGCCAACTCCTGGCACATCTGCCCATACCCCTTTATACTTCCTCGGGGCAGCTTGCGGTACTATTCTCGGGCTCGTCCCTCTAATGTCAACGGGAATACTCTGCACCTCTGGGCTGGTGTCAGCCCCTGTACACCCGTCATGTCGTTGAAGCGTTCAATGTGCACCAGCGGATCGCTTCGCCCGGAGTATTTGAGGTCAGGGAAGCGGAAATCTCTTGGGATTATTGTACCCATGATCTCAGTCGATAGTGGAGATTCTTCATCTAGCATTATCCTCCAGTTTGGGGGCTTCCTCTTACCTTGTATCTCCTCTATCACTCGCGCTAATCTGCGCACCTCTCCCTCCAATTCTACAGTACGGTCAGGATCACGTGCAGCTAACTGATCTCGCTCCTTCTCGACATTCTGCAACCGCTGTCTTAACTCTCCTTCATCAGTACTGGCCCCTCGGTCATCAGCTTCCGGTACTAGCCTGAGGCGAGGTTGGTTCCTCCCTTCATCCGTTTGTTCTCCAGGAATCCGACCAATGCTTCTGTGGGGGTGCACCCCATAAGGTTGGTCTGCCTGCGGAGGGGTCTCCTCGACTCTACGCCTCCGGAGGTTGAGTTCTGCTCCAACATCATCTCTCCTAACGGGGGTTTCGCAATCCCTTCTCCGCTCATCTCTCAGTTCGTTCAGTATGGTGGCGAGAGTCTCCATTTGCTTCTCCATTCGTTCCAACCGATCTTGCATCACCCTCTCTCGAGCTTCATTTGCAATTTCCCGAAGGGTGATTGTCTCCCCTGATTCGGTATCTTCCCTCGAAGTGTCCTTCCCTGGCAAATCCATGCCTCGTTGTTCGTTGTTTCTCCGGTAACTATGAATTTGGTGGTAGCTTTTTATTCACTCCCCACAGACGGCGCCAAAATGTTGATGCTAAAATCTGCTCGCCTTGTGTTGCTTAAATCAGCTCGCCTTCGGGCCGACCAGATTCTTTCACCAACGTATATGTTGTCAACTGTTGCTCGAAATACTGAGGTTGGAATCACCCTTCTTTTTCTCACTAGACCTGCGTTTACCAAAAACGGATCAGAGTCGCCGGTGGTTTTGCCGGCGTAAACCCTCCGATGCCTAAGTTAGCTCAAGGCGTATACGGGAAAACAATGCAATTTAAATTTAAGAATGGTTTCTAAACTGCTTGGAATTTGTAAAAAATAGCCTGATCGCAATTTGGCAGCGTTTCCCCTCTCTTTTTTGTTCTTACCTCTTCTTCTTCCATCTCTCCTTCTTTTATAGCCGCCCCTTGTGTTTTGTTTTCCATTTACCCTTTTTCCCCCCTTTTTCGGGTAGTGACAGCCCCTCGTGAGGCTCTAACTGCCACATTGAGGGCAAACGTGGATCCCGCGCGTTCTTCAGCGGTTATGGGAAAAGCGCAACTACTGCGATTCTACGGGATCGTGCTCCCACTTTCTTGGGGATGAGTATTGGTTATGCATACATCCCTGGTCGGTATGTTTCCCTGGTCGGCTCATGTATGTTTCATGTTCTGCTTTGCCACTTGGCTGAAATGACCCATGCCGGGGCGGAAATAGCAGCATGGCCGACCTGGTGCTTTTATGTACTCAACAAAATCGCCCCCGTGGTCATGTCCTTCACCTGAAAAAATTCAAGAAAGAATTCAATAGAGGTATTATTTGAAGCACAAATTGAGATACGGAGATTAGATTTTTATTCATAGAGGGGACATAAAGAACATCAAGCAAAGACAATTTGGTATGAGGGGAAGATAAAGATAAAGATCCAGTGTGAGAAATACTCAAACCTATACCATTTCCAACTAAAACTGAATCAGAACCTTGGGAGGGAGAAACAGTAATTAGATTTTTAAAATCCCCTGTGACATGATGTGAGGCAACACTATCAACAACCCAATTTGGGGAAACCATATTGGATGTAATGGTGTGGTTCAACATCGGAGTATTTTTGCGAGAGGAGAAAACTGGACAGTCTTTGGCTGTGTGACCTTTTTGCTCACAAATCTAACAAAATCCCTTATAGCCAGATCCTGTCTTACGAAATTGAGCATTATTATTGGTGAAATTTTGATAGTTGGGGGCATTATTGGGTTGGGAAGAAAATTGACCATTATTAAATTGGCCATTTTGATGTGGCATAGGAGAGCCATGGTTGCCTTGCTTATGATTTGCACCAAGCTTATTATATTGTCGTTGTCTAGCATTAGCCGTAACAGGAGAAATTGCCATTGGATCTGCTCGTTTCAAAGTTGCTTCAAAATCAACCAACTTGTCATATAACTCGTCAAAGGAAATAGCAGTTTCACGTGTTCTTACCCCAGCAATTATTTCTTTGAATTCTGCGCCAACTCAATTAGTAATATGAACCACAATATCGTCATCAGTGATGGGTACATCAATCAATGATAATTCATCAGCAGTAGATCTCAGGGAATTGAGATAATCTGCCACAAATTGTGATCCACGACGGGGGCGAGCTAGACGCTCTCTTAGTGAAAACACACGGCTACGGCTAGGATTGGAATAAAGTCTTGCTAACTTATCCCACGCTTGTTTGGACGTTGTGGAACAAGCAATCAGTGGAGCAACCCTTTCTGAAGAGGAGGCAATGATGGAATGAAAGATCAATTGATCTTGATGTTTCCAATGAAGGTATGTTGGGTTTGGGGTGGATACAGTTTCACTGCTAGAGGCTAATGTTGGGTCTGGACATGGAAAGGATCCATCTATGTATTTGATAAGATCATAACCAAAAGCAAGGGATAAAAACGGAGCTCGCCAAGTAAAATAGTTTTCTGGTGTAAGTTTCAAAGGAAGCTATGCAGCAACATTAATAGAGATATACCCAGTAGATTGTTGGGTTGATTGGGTAGGGAAAATGACTGTAGAAGTAGGTGTTGTTTGATCAGCCATTATAAAAAGGAAAAATGTGCTCTTTAGAGACTAGAGCTCTGTACCATGAAGAAATTGTATGAATCAATAATTTATCAATGAGTAACGTTACAATTTATACAAGTCAGGCATACTTGGCTGATACGCCAAACACTATAAGATATGTCATAGCCTATAAGATAAATACAAGCTAAGCCATAGCCTATATGATAATTACAAGCTAACGGTAAAGAGCTATATAAGATAAGATTATAAGTTATTGAAACAGAGAGTAGTTATCTATGTACATGTTTGGCGAGCTATATAAGATAAGATTATAAGTTATTGAAACAGAGAGTAGTTATCTATGGGGGGGGGGGGGTGTTCAGAAAAAAGATTTCTCTAGTTCCCGTCTCATTCTTTATCTCATTTTTACCTCATCATTTCCGTTAACATTGTTTTTTTTTTTCCCCCTTTGGCGTGTAGGTGCAGGCAAAGTAAACTAATCGTCTGATTTCAATTGAAAAGAAATACCTATTGGTTTCGATTCGCACTCGTAGATGAGGAAATTAACTGAATCATTTAATTTCAAACTTAATTGTTTTGAACATGTAACTCAAAAGTGTGAACTTGACTTAATTAGTCTTTGGGACAATGCATGTGTGTGTATGTGTCCAATAAAAATTAATTCCGAAGAAAAATAACTGTATCACTGAAAAAATTGTAAAGGAAAAGGGATTCCGAAGAAAAATAGTTCTTTAAATGAGGGACATATAGAGGAATTTGCGCACCGAAACAGCGAAACTACTGGGATATAACGCAAAACTCTATTAAAGAGTAATTTAAAAATATTACTGAATTTATAATTAATGTTCAATTGAAAGATGAAAGTTAAATACTTCAACTTTTTTTTCTCTCTCTCTTTTCACTGGATCTTATTTTGCTTTGTGCAATAGTACAAGTGAAAATCTTTTCAATATTTGAGGGTAAGAAAAATTGAAAAAGTTTGAGGGGAAGGATAGAGAAGGAAAAAATTAGATAATAAAGGGAGTTCAGATTCTTGGTAAAAATAGAGAGAGAAAATAATAGAGGAAGTGAAGAAAAAGAAGAACGTAGATGAGAATAGGGAGAGAAAATAATGGAGGAAATGAAGAAAAAGAAGAACGTAGATGAAGAGGGGATAAAGAAAAAAAAATGTTATACCATCAATGGGTTGAAATTAATGTGTCAAATCATCCAACCCATTAGATCTCAGCCATTAATTTTTTTAATCTAAATTTTATTTGTGTGTTAGTTACTTTATAAAAGAAATAGAAGGGTGGGTAGGAGTGCATATCAATTTTTCAATCCCTATCTCTCCAAGATTTGAACTATATACGGTCACCAATTAAATAAAACTTCTTGAAAGTTACTGAACCAGATTATTGGGGGCATATGTTTTAAAATATGCAAGAGTGGTCATGTATAAATATTTCTTATCATTTACCTCATCCTATCCCACCCTTAGAAATTTTAATCTATTTCTTGAATTTTTACACACTTGACCATTTTATTAATTACTTCCTCTGTAAGAGTCCAACCATATACAAACAATCCTATTGTCTTGATTAGGAATGGCAAAACTTGAGCCTAGGGATGGCAATGCTTGAACCCAGCTCGGATATATTCTTTTAGACACTTGTGCTAGGATTTTTAATCTGGGTTTTTATACCTAGATCTTATATGTTGTATTATTATATCTGTATATATTTTTATTTTTTTTGTAATTTTATAAATTTTAAATTTATTTGATTGGAATTGGACATAAAAATATCAATTTTTAATATTTACAATTTTAGATATCTATAATTATTTATCATAATATAAAATTCGAGTTCCAGAACGGATCCTGCGCTTATCGAATGATACTCAAGACCGGCCCAACCTTACCTCTAAACTGGGTATTACCTGGACCAGACTTATAAACAACTTGCATTGACCAAGTCCAAGTCAGACAGGTTTTTTTGACACCCTAAGTCTTGATATAAGATAAAATTGCAATTTAATTATCTTGGAAAGCGCCCTTTTGTTAGAGTCATATTTAGATTATTATTTAAATTGTGGTTTTCTTGTGAGTAATGAGTATGATTGTGTTCACCTATTGGATTAACTTACAAAATTTAACTCAAAATTTTACATTAATATGTTTTTTTTGTTATTTAAAAAACAAAAAAAAAGTAGGGGGTGAGTAGAAGCGCAGATCAATTTTTTTAATTTTTATCTCTCTAGATTCAAACTATACAATATGGTGGCCAACTAAATAAAATTACTTGAAAATATCTCAAACTGTTAGGAGTATATGTATTAAAATATGTAAGAATTAACATGTATATTAGAATATGCAATAGTTCTCATTTGTAAATATACTTATCACATGCCTCATTCTATCCCACCCTCAAATTTTTTAATAGATTCCCTTGGATTTTTAAATCCTTAACCCTTTAATTACTTCTACTGCAAAAGTCCAACCATGAGAGATATTCTTTCTTATTTTATAATTTTATAATTTTTAAATTTTATATTAATGAAACTACATGAAAATATAAACTTTAAATGTTTAAAATGTTAAATACATATAATACATGGGCTAAATAAATATAATTATTTAAAATAATATATTTTATATTATCTTTTATAAAATTCGAGTTGCGGCCGGACCTTAGGCTTATCAAGCAAGCCGAGAACTTTCCTGACCTGAACCCTGAACTGGATATTACCCAACTCCCATCGCCCGGTCCAATCCAAATCCAGACCGAACAGGTATTTTTGACATCACAATTTGCGCACTTCATTTACCAATTTCATATAACAAAGCTGACATTTTGACAATTAGATTCCCATGTCTTCTCTGCCAAGTTTGCTTTCATAGACGTTTTAATGCGAAGGAAACTTCAATTATTCTTAAAATCATTTTGTGGCTAGATTCAACAGAATTGGCCATGTTTTTGTGGCTAAAACAAGCATCTGCCAAAGAAAAACAAGCTTTGGCTTAAAGAAATCATTAGTAATGAAATTTTCTTGTTTACTGTCAAACTTTGTTAAAGTAAACAGAACATTTTCCATAACAATCTCTTTTGGCTTATATGGCTAAAAAATATCGTGACAAAAAACATTGTTTCCTTTGTCATTCAATGTTCTACATATTATTTGCTTACAATATTGATTCGCTCAAAAAAGTGGATTTAGGTGATCGAGATAGTTGCTAATAAATAATAAGAAAAATAGATAAACAACAACGATGAGGACATAGCAACAACATAGTGCTTCATTTGCTAAAACTAAATTCACTCCACCGGGACAAAAAGCTAAATATAGAATGGGACTAAATGGCAATAGGGATAGTACGAAGGGGTTAAGCCTTCTTTATGGTGGGGCCAAATTTTTCTTCCATGTCCAAGCATCCAATCAAAAGAATTAATAAGTGAACCCAACATTAGATACAACATTCTGATCGCCAATGACAAACCAGGACAAATTCGCCGCCCAGCTCCAAAGGGGATTAGCTCAAAATTCTGGCCTTTCAAATCAACATCTGACCCCAAGAACCTCTCGGGTATGAAACAACGAGGGTTGTCCCATATACTTTCATCTCTACCAATAGCCCATACATTGACAAAAACTTGTGCACCTTTTGGCACTACGAAGCCTGCAATATCTATGTCTTCTGAGACTTTACGAGGGACTAATAAGGGAACTGTCGGATACAACCTAAAAGATTCTTTAATAACTGCTTGTAGATAAGGTAAACGAGTGATGTCAGATTCCTCAATTGGGTTGCCTTTACTAACTATTTGTTCCAACTCCAGTTTTACTTTCGATAGAGCCTCAGGGTTGTGCAGTAGTTCTGCCATTGCCCATTCCATTGTAATTGAAGCTGTATCATTCCCCGTAATAAGCAAATCCCGTATATGAACTCTGTTAATTAACTTGTAATTTGTACTAGCAATTAAGAAGAAGAAACATTACCGCAAACAAGTGCTTGATATGTTTTGTGTCAATCTTTTCTGCTGAAATGTGAACTAAGTACTCCATCCTGACATGTCATATATTGATTTCTTGTTAGCATGAAATATCGTTTACCAAGAGTTTGGAACGAAACCGACATGATCAAGAATGTCGTTCAAAGAAATAAGTAGCTCACATGTCTGACACGTGAGCTGAAGAAAATACTTAGTCACCTGAAACGACTAAGTAAGATGCCGTTTCAAGGCCTGCTCTAAAGACATGCTGCAAGCACGTGACTGAAATTGGTGAGTCTGTTAGAATTCGCGGGAAAAGCAGCTGATGAAGAAAGATCAAGAATCAGTTGATAAAAGGGGCTGGAGTTCTGGGTTTGCAACAAACATATACGAGAGAGAACATTGATAAGGGAATGTGAGAGAGAGTTGTGAAAAAGCTTGTGTTCTCCATTTGTGTTAATGCTCTCCGTAACTGTTGAAAGCAATAAGAAGTGAAATCACGGTGCTTGTTTTCAGTGGATGTAAGCATCATTAATTTGGTGCTGAACCACTTAAATTCGTCTGCATTTTGTCTTTGATTTGTTTCTTATTCTTGATTCTTAGTGTGTTGAGTGATTCATGGTAAATATTGGGTCAAGGTCAGTGAGATAAGTGTTCTTGGGGTGGGTTTGGTCTCGGTAATTTGGGTCTAAACCACAACATTTTCATTCTTGTCTTGGATAATATTGAGGACAGTATCTAACATATCTTTAGATTTGATGCTAATACTGCAACCATGTTCTTGTCTTTTCTTCAATCATTGATCAATCAAGCGATCCAACACCTCGAACATCTCGCCAGCATAAAGTGTGTTGCGGTGCCTTGTAACCTGCAGGTCAAGTTTTTTGAGGAGAGGAAAATGTATCCTTAAACTTTCGCTCATTGGGATGAACCAAATCATAGAAAATATTGTGTTGGATAACAAATTAATTGACGTATTGAAAGCAGCTTGGCCAAAATCTATTGCCTTACCCGCACGGCAATTTTCTTCAACATAAGTAAGAAGGTCTTTGATTTTCTTGCGCCGGAGGTCCTGACTAGCATCGAGTTTCTGTCTATTGAAAATATGCATGTTGCACATTTTTGGATAACTTCTCCACAGTGTTGAGACTGGTAGCCAGACCAAACTGAATTCATGGTGCTGGTATGGCTGGGCCAAGATTGATTCAAGGACCTTTCGATCACAGAATAATGAGTCATGTTCTTTAAGGATAGCTTTGGCCGTGCTTGGAGAAGAAACCACTACTGTGGTCACCAGGCTAAGGGTGTATTTAGGATTGAGGTGTTGTCCTTTTTAAGTTACAGCTGCTGTGAAAAAAAAGTTATAACTATGAAACAAAAGTTGGTAATATGTAATAAATATAAATTTTAAATAATAATTTTGACAAAATTATTAAAAATATAATAAATTTTTTATAATACAAGTGAAAAATCATATCAGCATAACTTCCAAGTTACAGCAACTAGTGTTTACCAAATATTTTAATACTGTAACTTTTAAACTACAGCTACCGAACTTAAATCTCAAACGCACCCCAAGTCTTAGATTCATTATAGGGCCATGAATCTTGGCAAGCTTTACCAGTGACTTGTGAAGCAGGTTTCCGATCACTGGATAAGGCCTTAGTCCCGGTGGAAGATGTTTGCGTCGTCCACCGGAATTGAAACTTAAAGCCATCACGCAAAACAATGTGAATACAAGCCATAGTACGCAGGAAATTAACAAATTCATCTTTGAATTGAAGCTAATATTTTGATTTCTCTTTATTTGAAACTTTCATCAACACCGTCCCTTCCTTCACTTTCTTTTATAGTTGCTGGATACTGGAAGTTGCTTTCACTACTATTTCAAGGTGAAATGAAATGGAGTTGAATTGGAGTTGGGTTGGAGTTGTTCCTACTTCCCACCTTATCTACATGTAATTTACTCGTCGTCCAAGATACGTCCGACGGATGAGGAAAAATCAAATAAGGGCAATATCGAAATTTTACGAGTCAATTAACAATAACGTAGTGAAATACATACTTTTTTCATACTTAAATGATTTTTTTCAATTGAATAAGCCGTAACATGTAATAGTTTTATTTTCATGGTGTTAAAGTTGGCTGCATCTAGAAGTGTTTGGCATGGCTGCATCTAGAAGTTTTGACAAGAATGGATGGCACTTGGCTTTGAGAAATTCTAGATGCCATAAGCTTGAGGTTTTGGCCACTTGTTTGACATTTGAGGCAAAATTTTGCCTATAAATACAAGCTCTCAATCTAGAGCTTTTATCTAATTCCATCAAGAGAAATATTTCTTTCTTTGAGTGTAGAGAGTTTTCAAGAGTTTAATAAACTCTTGAGTGTCTAGTGAGTGAGAGATTGGGTGTATTGGGGTTTTGGGAAGTGAGCTAAAATACTACAATACTTGTATCTCCTTTTCACTAGTAAAATATTTCCTTCTGTTTTCGCCCGTGGATGTAGGCTAAAAGACGAACCACGTAATTTCTGGTGTCCTCTTTTGTGCTTATTCTTTATTTCTTTCCAATTTCATTTTAGTTACGGTCCTACTTCACCCACCAATTTCCTAACTGTGGTATCAGAGCTATTGATTGTATTTTTGGAGTCAGAACTGTTCACGAAGGGGCACTATTCACGTATACGGCATACGACACTTTTCACATATACGGCATATGGCACTATTCACGTGAAACGGTGGAAGCGATCCAAGAATTTTGCGGTGCAAAGCAGGAAATAGTGGTGTGAGTAAAGCAATTGTGTGGTTTTGTACATGTCTAGGAAAGTTCTATCACAAAGGCAATAAGAGTCTAAGGAGTCTGGGTTTTAAGTGGGATCATTGTGACCCCTCCAGTCTTTCCTGGGAACTTTTCTGGTGTGTATTCTCACACATACTCACAACTATTCAAGATGGTACACTAACTTGTGTGCAATATTTCTCAACAAAATGGCAGCAAAGTATGAAATTGAGAAGTTTAACGGAAATAATTTTTCGTTGTGGAAAATGAAGATGAAAGCTGTATTGAGGAAAAATAATTGTTTGGCAGCAATTGGAGAAAGGCCCATGGAGATAACTGATGACAAGTGGAACGAGGTAGACGGCAACACTATTTCTGATCTACACTTGGCACTTGCGGATGGAGTATTATCCAGTGTGGCAGAGAAAAATACGGCGAAGGAAATTTGGGATACTCTTACAAAATTGTACGAGACCAAGTCACTACACAATAAAATCTTCTTGAAGAGAAAACTCTATACTCTTCGAATGGCGGAATCTATAATGGTGACCAACCACATCAACACATTGAAGACTTTATTTTCACAACTCACAACGTTAGGTCATAATATAGAGGAAAATGAACGTGCAGAGCTTCTACTTCAAAGTCTACCAGATTCGTATGATAAACTCATCATCAACCTGACGAACAACAATCAAGTGGAAGGTCTAATTTTCGACGATGTTGCAGCCTCCGTATTAAATGAGGAGAGCAGGCGGAAAAATAAGGAAAACAGACAAGCAAGTTCGCAGCAAGCAGAAGCGCTATCGGTGACGAGAGGGAAATCAACAGAACGTGGCCCCAGTGGGAGTCAAAATCAGGGTAGATCAAAATCCAGAAGTAAGAAGAATGTTAAATGCTACAAATGTGGCAAGAAAAGGCACGTCAAGAAAGAATGTTGGAGTAACCAGATGAGAAAAGAAGGCAAAGAAACTGAGTCACCAAATGCTCAGGGTTGTGTAGCAAGTACCTCGGATGATGGCGAAATTCTTTACAGCGAGGCAACAACTGTTTCAGAAGGCAGAAAACGACTTTCTGATGTCTGGCTTATAGACTTAGGAGCTACCTGTCACATGACCTTTAAGAGAAAATGGTTCCACACATATGACCCTATCTCAGGAGGATCTGTATATATGGGAGATGATCATGCCTTGGAGATCGCTGGTATTGGTACTATCAAAATAAAAATGTTTGATGGTATAATTCGCACAATTGGAGAGGTACGACATGTCAATGGCCTGAAGAAAAATTTATTGTCTTTGGGACAAATGGATAGTCATGGGTACAAAACTCATGTGGAGAATGAAATTATGAAAATTGTTAAAGGCGCGCTTGTATTGATGAAGACAGAAAAGATCGGTGCTAATCTACTCATGCTTAAAGGAGAAACACTATAGGGGGCTGATGCGTGTGTCGCGTCAAATGGAGAAGAGTCAACGATGATGTGGCATCTCAAACTTGGCCACATGTCAGAACAAGGCTTGAAGATTCTCTCTGAACAAAAATTGCTTCCGGGGCTCAAATCGATAAGTTTACCATTTTGCGAGCATTGTATTACAAGTAAGCAGCATAGATTAAAATTCAGTAGATCTATTGCTAGAAGTAAATACATTCTAGACTTGATTCATTCTGATGTTTGGGAATCACCGGACATATCCATGGGAGGTGCAAAGTACATGGTGACTTTCATTGATGATTATTCCAGAAGATGTTGGGTGTATCCACTTAAGAAAAAGTCAGATGTATTTCCTATGTTTAAAGAATACAAAGCGCGAGTGGAACTTGAATCTGGTAAAAAGATTAAGTGCTTGAGGAAGGATAATGGTGGAGAGTATACAAACGGCGAATTTCTTGCTTTCTATAAGCAAGAAGGAATTTAGAGGCAGTTTACGGTGGCATACACTCCTCAACAAAACGGAGTGGCGGAGCGGATGAACAGAACTCTTACAGAACGAATAAGAGCTATGTTGAGGGCTGCTGGTCTACCCAATTCATTCTGGGCAGAAGCAGCCAAAACTGCTTGTTATATAGTAAATCGGTCTCCATCTACAACTATTGGGTTGAAGACGGCGATGGAGATGTGGACTGGAAAGCCAGCTGATTATTCCTACCTACATGCATTTGGATGTCCTGTGTACGTGATGTACAATGCCCAAGAAAGAACAAAACTGGATGCAAAATCTAGAAGATGTATCTTCTTGGGGTATGCTGATGGAGTAAAGGGGTATCGTCTGTGGGACCCCACTGCCCACAAGATCGTCATTAGTAGAGATGTTATTTTTGTACAAGATCAACTGCAAATGAGAGATGAGGATGATGACACTACAAAAGAAAAGTCAGAGATTGTGCCGGTATATGTTGAAAATAATCTAGAAAATTCAGATTCTTCTGAAGCAGCACCAGAGCACGAGGAACAAGAACCAATCGAGTCTAAGGCTCCAGAAGTTCGTCGGTCAATTCGTGAGAGACGACCGCCGACGTGGCACTCAGAGTATGTCACAGAGATCAACGTTGCATATTGTCTTCTAACAGAGGATGGAGAGCTTTCAACTTTCCATGAAACTTTAGAAAGCTCAGATATTGCTTTGTGGATGACAGCAATGCAGGAAGAAATTGAAGCTCTATACAAGAACAAGACATGGGAACTTGTACCACTACCACGTGGAAGAAAAGCCATTGGAAACAAATGGGTCTACAAGATCAAGCGTGATGGCAATGATCAAGTGGAGCGGTATCGTGCAAGATTGGTAGTGAAAGGATATGCTCAGAAAGAAGGTATTGACTTCAACGAGATATTTTTACCGGTGGTTCGACTCACAACAGTCAGAATAGTCTTGGCAATATGTGCCACATTGGACCTACATCTAGAGCAATTAGATATGAAAACTGCATTTCTTCATGGAGAACTTGAAGAAGAAATATATATGCTCCAACCAGAAGGTTTTGCAGAAACAGGAAAGGAGAACTTGGTTTGCAGGTTGAACAAATCTCTATACAGTCTCAAATAGGCGCCGAGGTGTTGGTATAAGAGATTTGATTCCTTCATCATGAGTCTTGGATACAACAGACTCAGTTCAGACCATTGTGCATATTACAAGAGGTTTGAAGATAATGATTTCATTATTTTGCTGTTGTATGTGGATGACATGTTGATAGCAGGTCCCAACAAAGATCGAATCCAAGAATTGAAGGCACAGTTAGCTAGGGAGTTTGAAATGAAGGACTTAGGACCAGCAAACAAGATTCTAGGGATGCAAATACACCGAGACAGAAATAACAGGAAGATTTGGCTTTCGCAGAAGAATTACTTGAAGAAAATCTTGCGATGCTTCAACATGCAAGATTGTAAGTCAATTTCTACCCCACTTCCTCTTAATTTCAAATTATCCTCACGTATGTGTCCTAACAATGAAGCAGAGAGGAAGGAGATGTCTCGAGTACCGTATGCATCAGCAGTGGGAAGTTTAATGTTCGCTATGATATGTACAAGACCGAACATTGCACAAGCAGTGGGAGTAGTCAGTCGATACATGGCGAATCCTGGTGGAGAGTATTGAATAGCTGTGAAGAGGATTCAGAGATACATCAGAGGAACCTCAGATGTTGCATTATGTTATGGAGGATCAGAGTTTACTGTCAGAGGCTATGTAGATTCAAATTTTGCAGGAGACCTTGATAAAAGGAAATCCACTACTGGTTATGTGTTTACACTTGCGGGAGCAGCTGTAAGCTGGGTTTCGAAACTGCAAACCGTTGTGGCTTTATCTACAACAGAAGCAGAGTACATGGCAGCTACAAGCTTGCAAGGAAGATATTTGGATACAAAGTTTATTGGAGGAGCTCGGGCACGGACAAGAGAAAATTTCTGTATTTTGTGACAATCAGAGTGCCTTGCACATTGTAAGGAGTCCAGCCTTTCATTCCAGGACAAAGCACATAGGAGTCCAGTATCACTTCGTTCGTGAAGTAGTGGAAGGTGGAAGTGTGGATTTGCAGAAACTCCATACCAAAGAGAACCTAACAGATGTTTTGACCAAGCCGATAACTACTGATAAGTTTGTCTGGAGTAGATCCTCTTGTGGCCTAGCAGAAACGTAGGCAACATGTTTATGGCGAAGCAGAAAGGATAATGTAGAGATTGATTGTTTTTCAATTTAATCTCCAAGTGGGAGAATGTCAAAGTTGGCTGCATCTAGAAGTGTTTGGCATGGCTGCATCTAGAAGTGGTTGGCATGGCTGCATCTAGAAGTTTTGACAAGAATGGATGGCACTTGGCTTTGAGAAATTCTAGATACCATAAGCTTGAGGTTTTGGCCACTTGTTTGACATTTGAGGCAAAATTTTGCCTATAAATACAAGCTCTCAATCTAGAGCTTGTATCTAATTCCATCAAGAGAAATATTTCTTTCTTTGAGTGTTGAGAGTTTTCAAGAGTTTAATAAACTCTTGAGTGTCTAGTGAGTGAAAGATTGGGTGTATTGGGGTTTTGGAAAGTGAGCTAAAATACTACAATACTTGTATCTCCTTTTCACTAGTAAAATATTTCCTTCTGTTTTCGCCCGTGGATGTAGGCTAAAAGCCGAACCACGTAATTTCTGGTGTCCTCTTTTGTGTTTATTCTTTATTTCTTTCCAATTTCATTTTAGTTACAGTCTTGCTTCACCCACCAATTTCCTAACACATGGAATAAAAGCTTTTTTTCCTATTAAAAAAAATAATAATACTAATGTAAATAAAATAAAAAATTTATAAAACATCAAAAAAATAAAATTGCTCACTTGTTTTTGGCAAAGGAAAGATAAAAGAATTTGTTAAAAAATATATCAATAATTGTAAACGTACAAGTTATTATCAGAATTAATATTTGTGGGATCATATAAATTAAACGACATTTTTCTCTAAAGTTTAAAATTGATGAGAGAATGTGCAGTCTTGCAAGGGGCAAAATGAAGATTTTACACCAAAAACTATTGATATTATGATATTTTATTTGGGATTCATTAATTTTTCAAAAATATTCAGGTGCCTTGGCACCTTTTGGTCTGAATGGGGCTCCGCCCCTTACCTTGACATAGTTGGAGTAATAAAAAGATAATAACCATTAATTTTACATTAGCATGAGATTTGAATTTAGAGCCATGCTTGTATTTATTATCTCAAAATTTAAATAAATTAAATAATTTTGACATTTTTATCTTTATAATTTCATTGATGCAACGGGAATAATATAGTTTGTCCTACAATAAGATAAAAAAAAAATTGTGTTTTACGGAAATACATTTTACATGAATTGAAATGGCCTTTTTTTTATTGTCTGTTTGTTTTTACTTATATAATACTTTAAACTTGTTTTAATTTCAGTAATTTAGCTGTTGTATGCGCGTTGATTTTAACTTAAACATTAAGAATTTATCAAATATTTATGTTTGAATAAAATTAGATAAAAAAATTTAATTCACTAATTAATGCTAAATGCTCAATAAATTATTTAATTGCAACATTACCGTCATACTATTTCCTACCATATACAAGTTAAATTATTATTTTTTTCTACAAAATTAGTAATTTATGAATCAAAATTTTATAATAAATCACACTTACTACTATCAAAGAACTTTATGGTTTATTTACATAAAATAAATTATATTTTCAATATGATTTTTTTTCAAACTATTCCATAATTTAGTTTGGTCTTCATTTCAATAAGAGAAGGACTTCCTTATTAGAAGGGAACTCACTATATAAATTTGTATTTATATATTGACAATTATGTTCTGTTGATTTGTATTAAATAACTTGTAATAAAAAATAAATAAAAATAGATCTCTAACGAGTACATTCTCATTTTCTCAAAGTGTAAATATCACTAAATTATTAAAAAAAGAAAATAAAAACATACACTAATAAAATGAAAAATATGTGTATTGAAATGTATTTCTTTTCTTTTTTTTCTCATTTTGGGTCCAAAGACTTCTCTAGTTCCCGTCCCATTCTTTGTCTCCTCTTTATCTCATCATGTCCACTAACATCTTTTCCTTTGATGTGTAGATGCAGGCAAAGAAAACCAAATCGTTTAATTTCAAGCTTAATTGTTTTGAGCATGGAACTCAAAAATATGAACTTGACTTAATTAGTCTTTGATGGACAAATTGTAAAAGAAATTTAAAGAAACGACGAAAAAATAATTCTTTAGTTAGGCATGTAGAGAGGAATTTGCACGACAAGACTATTCTGAGTGTAATGCAAAATTCTACTAAACAATAATTAAAAATATTACTGATTTTGTAATTAGTTGTTAATTCAAAAATGAAAGTTACTTATTTCAACAATCAATTGGATGTTTTATTCATCCCCCCCCCCCCCCCCCCGGGGCGCTTCACTGGATCTTAATTTACTTTGTGCAGTAGCGCAAGTGAAAATCTTTTCAATATTTGATGATAAGAAAAACTGAAAAAAATTGGCGGGAAGGAGAGAGAGAAAAAAATAGCTATGAAAGGGAGTTTAGATTCTTAGTAAAAATAGAGAGAGAAAACAATGGAGGAAATTAAGGAAATGAAGAATGTTGACGAAAAGGAGATAGGATAAAGAAAAATAAATGTTATAGCATCAATGGGTTGGAATTAATGTATCATATCGTCTAATCTATGAGATCTCGATCATTAATTTTGTTTAATCTAAATTTATTTGTGTATTAATTACTTTAAAAAAAATAGAAGGGTGAGTAAAATGTACAGGGTAAAAATCTATTTAGTTCCTATATTTTAAGATGAGTATCTACTTAGTTCTTATATTTTAAGATGAGTATCCATTTAGTCTCTATATTTTTAAAAATGCCTCGAAACATCTCTGCCGTTAAAGTATTGATACATTTACCGTTACTTTTGATTTCTTTTGGCTTACTTTTACAATATTACCCTTTTATAATAATTTTTTATTTGGACATTAATAAAAAGAAAATAATTAAATTACCAATTTAACCCTAAAAATAAAACAATATATGTTAATTTTTAATTGTCAAAAATTAAATTGTTACTTTTTATTTCTTTTAGCTTACTTTTACAATATTACCCTTTTATAATAATTTTTTTGTTTGGACATTAACAAAAAGAAAATAATTAAATTATCAATTTAACCCTAAAAAATAAAAAAAAATTATATTAATTTTTAATTGTCAAAAATTGCATGCAAACTACCAAGTGTGCAAATGGTGCTTGCAAAAAAATTAATATAATTTTTTATTTTCTAGGGTGAAATTAGTAATTTAATTATTTTCTTTTTATTAATGTCCAAACAAAAAAAATATTATCAAAGGGTAATATTGTAAAAGTAAGCCAAAAAAATAAAAAGTAACGGTATGGGTATCAATACTTTAACGGCAGGGATGTTTCGAGACATTTTTAAAAATACCGGGACAAAACGGACAATAATTTTAAAATATAGGAACTAAATGAGTTTTTACCCAAAATGTAATATTAACTAGGCAAACCCAAGAGGGGGGTGAATTGGGATTCTAAAAATTATTCAATTCTAAAGCAAAACTCAATGCAAAACCACCACAATTATAAAACAACAACAGATAAAACAATCACAATATAAAGAGATAAGGGAAGAGAGAGCAAACACAAGGATTTTTACGTGGTTCGGCAATCCCCGCCTACGTCCACGCCTCCAAGCACACCGGGCTTGAGGATTTCACTAAGTTAGCCTCCCAAGGCTTCAAACGCTTACAATTGACTTCCAAAGTGTCAATGGACCTTTACAACAAGAGATTATCCCCAATCTCTTAACCCAAGTGTATCCCAACACTTACAACCTCTCAAGGATAAATATTACAAAAATGATTAGAAATGAATCTCTCTCACACAATGTGTTTGATCACAAGTGAAAGCTCAATGTGTGAATGAATGAGATGAATACAAAGATTTAAAGCTCAATGAAAGTTGTATTCTCAATATTTTGCTCAATGATGATCGTTGGAATCCCCCTTATTTGAATTGGATTGAGCTTATTTATAGTTGGAGCTGAAAACTAGCCGTTATTCAGTTTTTGCTCACTGTCGGATCGCCGTTAACGGATGTCGGATCGCCGTTTGACTGGTTAATATGACCGTTGGGCTGGATTTTCAAATGGTCGGATCGCCGTTAACTGATGTCAGATCGCCGTTAGTGATGTCGGATCGCCGTTAACTGATGTCGGATCGCCGTTAGTGTCCAGAGACTAATCTTCAATTCTGTTAGATGTCGGCGAGCCGTTAACCAGATGTCGGATCGCCGTTAGTGTCCAGAGATTGATCTTCAATTCTGTTCGAAGTCGGCGAGCCGTTAACCAAATGTCGGATCGCCGTTTTCTACAGTGATTGCTACATTGACTGCTACAGTGAACTATTTTGTAAAATAACAGTTTGACCCTTAAACTTTACAAAACTGTTTTACGGCCCAAAACGTTAGAAAACTTTGCACATTGGTCCAATTTCAGAATTTGTATGTAATGCTTTGTTAATCCCAAAACTTTCTGAAATTATGATATAGCCCAAAATGCTATGACACTTTTCAAATAAGTTCTTCTCCAAAATTTCAAGCACTACTTGTTTATTTCAAAGTTTTCAAAATTCTTTCAATTAAACTATAAACTTTGAAAAACAACCAATTTCATAAAATCATTTTTCCATTAAATATGAAACATTTATAATGTAAAAAATAATGATTTGTTTAAAAAGAATAAAAACAATCAATTTCATAAAATCATTTTTCCATAGAATATAAAACCTTTAAAATGTGAAAATAATGATTTATTTAAAAAGGATAAAAAATAATTTGAGCTTTAAAAGATTAATCATTCTTAATCTTGTTCGTTATCATCAAAATCAATATTATGGAAATATATATGTTAACAAAATGTACATATCAATTTTTTAACCCATATCAACCAATAACCAGTCAAATAAAATTATTTAAAAATTACTCAGTAGGCTCCTGGGGTATATATATTAAAATATGCAAGATTGTTCATGCATAAATGTTTCATATCATTCACCTCATCCTATCCTACCCTCAAAATTTTTAATGTATTTTCTTGTATTTTTAAACCCCGTTCCTTTTTGTTAATTACTTCTACCGTAAAAGCCCAACCATATGAGCTATCCTGCATATTGTCTTATGCAAGACAAAATTAGAATTCAATTTTATGAGAAAGCACTTTTTGTTTTGTTTGGGTCATATTTAAATTATATTTAATTCATTATTTTCTTGTTGAGTATGATTGTGTTTACCTATTTAGGTTAACTTACAAAATTTTACAAAATTTCACAACGGTCTATTTTTTAAAATCTAAATTTATGTTTGTGTTTGTTATTTAAAAAAAAAAATAGTGGAGTGGCGGAAGCGTAAATCAATTTTTTAATTCTTATCTCCTCATATAGGAACTAAAATATAATTAGAATTTAATTATCTTAGAAAGCGTTCACATTCTTCATTTTGTTAGAGTTGTATTTAGATTATCATTTTTATTTCTTCTTTTTTCTAGTAGAATTGTTTTGTCTTATTTGAGTTAGCTTACAAAATTTAACTCAAAATTTTATAAGAACGTTAATGAGGAGGAGAGGGTTAAAAAAAATGTTATAGTATCAATGTATGGAAATTAATGTGTCATATTATCTAATCCATTAGAAATTAGCCATTAATTTAGTTTCAATGTAAATGTAAGTGTCTTAGTTCTTCTTTTTTTTTTAAGTAAAGGAAGGGCAAAAGCACAAATCAATTTTTTAACCCCTAATAATGGTGGCCAAATAAATAAAACTGCTTAAAAATCACTCAACTAATCTTTTGGAGACACATATATTAGAACATGTAAGAGTGCTCATTTATAACTATTTCTTATTTTTTAATGTATTCCTTTGGATTTTTAAACCCTTGGCCTATTAATTATTTCCTTTGTAAAAGTCCAAACTAGCTCACCATCTGCTTCATGTAAGATAAAATTAGAATTTCATTAACTTAGAAAGCGTTTGTTACTTTGTTATTGTCATATTTAGATTATTATTTAATTCATTATTTTCTCTTATATGAGTTAACTCACAAAATTTATAGTTTGCTCTCCTATTTTGTTAATTATTTTGCTTGTCTTTAAAACTTTGTATTTCATTATTTTCATCTCAAATTTATTGCCCCTCTCTCTCTCTAGAGAAAAAAGTATAATTAAGGGTACGTTTCTGGCACTCTGGTTTGGGCAAGTATGGACTGTGCGAATCTATGTGCATTACGCAACAAATTGAAAATCTACGGTAAACGGGTTCTCTATTTCGATAATATTAGTTTCTACTGCATAAAGCTCAAAAAGAGAATTCTAATAGTACTAAATTGACTTAAACGGACATCATTTATAATTTTCCGAAGTTGATTGGTGGTGGTCAGAGGTGGTCGTTGGTGGTTGTTTTACATTTTACCAATAAACCAAACAATAACGATTTAATATTATTTAAAACACACAATCCAACCCATAATTACTCTAAATATAAAATTATATTAACCATTGGATAGCTGTAGTTTAAAAGTTGCAGTACTAAAGTGTTTGGTAAACACTAGTTATCGTAATTTGAAAGTTAAATTAATTTAATTTTACACTTACATAATATAAAATCTATTATATCTTTACTAATTTTGTCAAAATTATTATGCAAAAATAGTATTTACTACTTATTATTAACTTTTATTTCATAATTCTAACTTTTGGTGAATACTTTTTGACTAAGGCCATCCTGCCATGGCTGACAATCAATTTCTTTCACAGAAATGGAGTGGCATAAAAAGAAGAATAGGGGATACATTCTTTGGGAGCCTGCGTCCCGGCTTTTTTGGGCAATAAACCCCTCCGGCCGAAGACTAGTGGTAGGTGGTCTCGCGGAACTTTCGGTACCTCAATAGCAAAGAGAGGCCACAGTTCAGTGCACCAAAAGTCACCGATCGAATTATGACAAGTTAGGAAATGCTTTCCTTTGAAGTCAAAAGCAAATAAAACTATGATTAAGCGGCCAGCGTCAACTGTCCAGCGTTTATTTCATCTTTACTGTGATTGCGTAAACTTTTCAAATAGAAAAGTTTCATCAACATAAGATATGAGCTCATAATTAGATTTTTCCTACTTACAGCTCAATGACCTTACTGCCATTTTCAATAGAAACAAATGGGCACCTTATTTATGAAAAAATGAGGGCACCATTGATCAGGTGCACGGTAGCTGGACCCT
Organism: Citrus trifoliata; assembly: GCA_018350135.1. NCBI lineage: Eukaryota > Viridiplantae > Streptophyta > Magnoliopsida > Sapindales > Rutaceae > Citrus > Citrus trifoliata. The sequence goes on along the minus strand of VKKW01000334.1, from coordinate 102,242 downwards.
AATAATAGGTCGGAATTTATTCCAAATATAGGTCGGAATTTATTCCAAATAGAAAAGTTTCGTCAGCATAAGATATGATTTGTAATTAGAATTTTCCTACTACCTACAACAAAAAGTCCATATGGCCCTTTTGAATATAATGCTATACGAAATCCACTTGGGAACTTTCATGAATTAATACAACGTTAAACAATCCCACGAAGACTTTCTTCAATCAGTTATAGTGCATTCTAAAAACTTTCTTCCTACATACTTTCGTATCAAACATTTAATGCTATATGAGCTTTTTCAAATGAAACTGGTAAATACATCCAATATAATGCTTCTAGCCATGTTTTAGGGTTATAATAGAACAACGAATTTAACAATTAAACTAATATTTAAAATGACAAAGCAAGGAAATTTATTCATGGCCTCAATTTCCTCCTCACCCAACAACAAAATATTTCTAACGATAAAGTTAAGAGGTCTGCGATTCAACTCCCTAAGCAAAGAGAAGATTGAGTTGTTATTATTTAAAGGATGAACTTCAATTCATCTCCCAGATAGAATAATGTTATCTTATAAAAGTATGAAAACATCAATTTACTCTCAACTACTATCAAGAAGAATAAAAGAAAAAAAAAGCATCAATGTGCCCCCACCCCATTTACCATCTTCTTCTGAAAAAAAATGAGGATAAATTAAAATTTTCATATTTTTGGAGATAAATTAAATATTGTCATTCTAAGTGAGGAGTAAATTAAAATTTACCGTTATTTTAAATTTATTAAAAAAAATTAATTTACACTTTTTTTATGAAAATATTTACATATTATTTGCTTACAATATTCTGTTGGGAAAATATGCTCTTCAAAAGCATATGTGTTTATTTAATTGTAATAAATAATTTTTCTGATTAATAAAATGAATGAGGTATTTTATTTAAGTATCTTAATTGCATTAATATTTTGAGTAAAGTTCATTTAATCATATTATATGTATTTATGTGATCACCATGTGCATTCACAGAAGACATAAATACAAGTTAGCTTATGATTAAATAAATTAATTTCGCAGTTGATAAATAAAGTTGGACACTTTATTTAAGTATAGAATATAATAAATTCATTGAATGATTTTTCTTAATCATTTATGAATTTATTGATGTAGTACGATTACATTGAACATGATCACATATGCGATTTAATTAACTTTGTAAGAACTGTCAGACTTATTAAATCTCATAGGCATTGATTTTACTGTAATCTTAATCTTGAGTTAGTTATGATTTCATGATTGTAATTGTTATTCCATTTGAGTTACTTATGGGCACGACACACACTTGCAGTCAAGATTACTCGGTATCTTGGTGGGAGTAATTATAAGTATTGGAGTTATAAATTAACAATATAGAATATGTACAACACATCTCTTGATGGGTTTTCGACACTTGATCATAGAATTCTTTGGCCAGAGCGTGTCAACATATTTAGTATATTGAAAATTATCATTAGAAAAAACCAGTAAGTATCAAGGAACAAGATGTAATTAAATTGATTGGACAGTTGAGATATTGATTTAATTAACAATGTGATACAAAAGATTATGCAGTAAATAAATTAATGTGGCATGGGTCGAATTGTTATTCAAGTACACTATTCTAGATAACATACAATTATGGAGGTCAATTCCAACTTTTTGTGGAGTAGATTTGGAATTAAATAATTGGGTTAGTTTAATTACAGGCTTAATTATTGTAGCCACTATTGTATATACCCATATGATCTCTGGGTTTGATCATTTAATTGATTGCACCGCTACATGATTAATAAGCAAGATGACTAGTTATTTGGGTTAAAAGCCTAAATATATTATTTAGTGGGAAGCTCCATATAATATGCTTGTGTCTAAGGGGCCTTGTGTTATTTTACAAGGTGGGCCCCTATGACAAGAAGAAGAAACGTTACTTTTGTTTTTATTATGTTTTAATTTAAATCAAATTTGATTTAATAGAATTAAAAAATATAAAAATATAGAGCTTATGGTTTCCACTAAAATAGAGATATAAAGGGTTTATTTTCTCCCAAAAAGAAGGGTAAGGCCACATTATACAGATTAGAGAAAAAGATTTTTTCTCTCTAATTCTGAGAGAAAAAATTTCTCCCGCTAGTTGCTTTTAATGGTTATAAAGGCGTCCATGCGTCAAGTGTAGAACAAACCTAAGTCATAACCTAGAAGATCATTGGTGACGAATCGTGATCTAACAAGCTTGGTGGTGACAGATTGTGATCTAGCAGGCGGCGTGGTGACAGATTGAGATCTGGAAACTTGGATTATTTTCAATTGTTCATTTTCTCGAATTGTCAATGTATGATTTTTTAAATTACAAATTCTTATATATTATATGAGATCGATCCTGAAATTTTTTTTTTAAAAAAAATTGATTTTTCTCCTACATATTCCACGATAATTGCTAATAAATAATAAGGAGAAATTGACAACAATGATGAATTGATGATTACCTACATATATTGCCTACAATGGGCGAGGCCATGTAGTGCCCAACAGCAGCCCCTGTTGGACTTTTGAAAATTTTTATGTGCATTTTGAGCATTGCCCCACTATTAATTTGAAACCCCAAAAAAGTCCGCCTTAGTAAATTTTAAAAATATAAGCGTCGTATATTAAAAGAATACTTCATGTCTCTAGTTTAACAGTTAGCACACATTTTAGACTAATGAATTTTTTCTTTTCCAATTCTTCGTTGCTCTTTTCCACGATTCTTCACACTTCACTCCTCTTTTATCTCTAAAAAAGTAAACTACCTCAAGAAGTTTGCTATTGATTAGCTACTCTAATTATTTAGGTAAGCCCTTCTCATTGACCATCACTTCTTTACTCCTTTTGAAATTTCTCTTCGATGAAAGAATTAATGTTATATTTTTGAAAAATATTGAACTCTCATGTTTGATAATGAGGTTATCCTCAAACTTTATAAACATATGAAAATACGCATTGAGACAATTCACTACAAGGAAATTGTTTTTTGGCGACTATAAATTTAGTCTCTAAAACTTATCTAAACAGTCACGAAATCATTATGCAACTGTTTATTTTTAGTTGCACAATAAACATGGAATGTCGGTCGAGGAAAGATTCTGATTTTGCGACTAAACTACCTTAGTCATTCAATACACTTGTGAATGACTATTATATTAGTTATAGATGATAATTGAATGAGTTGCCTTTGGTTGACAAGAAGGAGGCGGAGTTAGCCACAAAACCTTCATATTGTGACCAAGAATACTAGTTGCACTATGTTTTCTCGACCTAATTGAATACACTTTGATATAGTGATGAATAAAATTGGTCACCGAACAATAAAGAAACACTATTTTTTTCTTTTTTAACATATTTAAATTTTATTTGGTGACTGTAAACTATAGTTGCTCCATAATCTTTACTGCTACAATGTCATTTAGACAAGAAAAGTAGATAAATAAATATCATCTTAAGGTGACTAATTCTTAATATAGTCTTCCATTATATTCCAGCCTATGACTAACAATATTAGTCACCACATTTTCTACACCTGATTTGATTGTATTCAGTGATTGTTTGTTTTAGTTGCTTAAGCAGATCGATTGCAACTAAATATATTGGTCTCTGAACCCAATTCCCATAATAAATGTATACCATCTGTGACTAAATACAAATTTGACACTTAAAAGCGTATTGGATGACTCTATCATATAGTCATCCAAACTTAATGATGATAGAAAAAATTAATCATTCGTTTGAAATTTGCATTTAGTGGCAAAAACATATGTTTCAGTGACTAATATGTCAATTGTTGATGGCATTTACTCAGTAGGGAAATGTGATGTCGCTTGGAGTGTAAATAGATAAGCTTCTTATTGAGCTAATTGACTTTTTGTGACGTAATGTGGCCTTTAAGGACTAAATAAAGAATCATAGAATATGGATGATAGTGGGAAAAAATTCAAAGCATTGGGCAGCAAATGGTGTGACTAAATATTTATGTTAATCATAGAATAATATATTACATGACTAAAAAGTTAATAGTCATAAAATAGTTGGTCACAAAAACACATTTTTTTTGTAATGTATATTCATGAAAACATATAGTGAAAATCATATTACTGTTTGAACTTAACCTATACTACACTGGACTCCTTGCCTGCCACTGTTAGTGACAACCTAAAATTCACTCCACCTAGTTAGAAAACAAAATGGCAAAAAGAACCACACAAAAGGGATTGAGACTTTGTAAGGTGATGACAAACTTTTCTGCTATATATATATATATATATATATATATATACATGTGTGTTATTATTGCGAAATGGAAATTATCATGTAGCCCCCTAACTTTTGTGGAAGTTCATGTAAATGCCAAGATTTTTAGAAATAGCACAAAAGAACCTAAAGCTTGATAAATTTTAACATTTGTTAATGTGTGTAGGGGAAAAGAAAAAGGAAGAAGAAGTAGTATCTAATTGAAGGATCTCATAAGGGGTTCTATCATGAGTTGGAAGACAAGACAAAGACGGCGTTTGTTTTTTATTTAAAATTTGACTAGATTTAAACTAGTTTGAATTCTAAATAAAATTGAATATCTTAATCTAAATGACATTTTTTTGTCTAAATTATGAAAAATAAATATTAAGTTATTTGTTTTTTCACTTAAAAAATTTGAAGACTAGTATTTTTATATTTGTCTCCTTACAAATTATAAATGTTAAACAAATAATAAAATCCTCAAAGAACTTAAATAAGATAATATATTATATATCATAATATAAACCATGTTCAATTAAATAAAACCCTTTATATTATAAATTAATATATGTTAATAAATTTTATTGTAGTTTATGATGTTTTATACGAAAAATATTCATAAAACATTTTGCAGATAAATAATGCTAATTTGAAGAAAATAAAAAGATAAAAATAATAATAGTACACCACAATATTTTATTTAGCTAAGGATGATAATTAATTAATTAATTAATTAATGAGGGATATTTTGTAAACTATCTTTTAATGATATCATTCATAATTTTAGATTAAGCAAAAAGTTAAAAAAATTGGCTTAATAACTTAATAACTAAATGACTGAAAATTTTTTATATTAAAAAAACAAATGGACTCAATGACTTAATTAACTAAAATTAAGTGAACTGATGTAGGGTGTTGTGTGTCAGAGTAGAGTACCTTTCAAAGGCTATAACTTCGCCTATAGGTGCCCATTTTCAATGCATAATATACCATTTTGAAACTTACGATGAGACGAACAAAATGAAAAACACTTGAGCTGTTTTACCTCATGGTGAAGCTAGGAATTCTACTTCCTTTCTGGTCATTTTTTAGTTTTAAGATTTTTCCCATTTTCCCTGATTCTTCTAGGATTTTTATCATTTTTTTCCTAGAACTTTGATTTGAGTGCCATTTGTTTTTTTTTCTTATTTTGATTAGAAGAATTTAATTATCGTATTATATTTTTAATTTACCTATTTTGGTAAATTTGTGATATTTAGGCTTGTTATAATAGGGGCTCAAAAACTCTAGTTTTATTTATTCACACTTTCAATAAGATTTATCATTATTCAGAAACATAGTTTCAATAACATTTTTGTTTCGTTAGTTGGTATCAGAGCAAGTTTGTTTATCATCATGGTACAACCACACGAACAAAGGAACAACCGTACTGAGATCAATGATCAAGGGATGCAGGCACAATCTCTGGGGGCTACCAGACAGGTGGCTGTAGAAGCAGCCTTGCAAGTGATGGAAGATGCCTATAACCAGAGATTGGTGGCAATAGAGGCAATCAAGAGTCTTACTTTCCATGAATGAAGATCGAGAGAGGCGTCAACAGTAAATGGTTGATTGCAAGGGAGAATTTTAAGGAGCCAATCGTGGTGAACAACCTGAAGCTTTCAATCACAAAGTAGTGCCTTAGGGCATCAATCGTGGAACCTGCGAGGTGAGTGCAGCCACGCATACGTGAAGACTTAGGAAGCGATTTTGAAGAATGAAATACTGAGGATTATGATAGGAGGCACGAGAAGAGTTCATATTACAAGATTAATATTGATATTGCATAATTTTATCATGGGTTTACATGTTAATGAATTTTTAGATTGGATAATGGATGTTAAAAATTTCTTCCAGTATATAGAGATTTCGCAAGATAAGCAGGTTAAACTTGTGGCATTTAAATTTAAGTGCACAACATCCGCATGGTGGCAAAATGCCCAAAATTGAAGAAGAGTTGTGGGAAAGCCATTGATCAAGTCATGGCCTAGAATGTAGAGAATGATAAAAGAGTATTTCTTACCAGAAGATTATCAGCAGCAGTTGTACGTGAAGTATCAAAATTACAAGCAAGGAAATCACAATCTTAATGAATATATGAAGGAATTTTATCATCTGCATACAAGAAATAACATTGATGAGCCAGAGTTTCAGATAGTTACAAAGCATCTTGACTGAATGAAACAAGAGCTGCAAGATGAGACTGTAGACAAGATTTGGGATATGAGTACAACAGTTGCTAGGGTAAATAAATTGGAAGAATGAAGGCAACGTGCTATTTCTAGAGTTTAGCAGAGGCAATTCACTAGTGTGCAAAATAGACCAAACAGTGTTAGGATTGAAAACAAGCAAAAGACATGAGTTGCCAGTAGTCAGGCACAACAACTAGCGTAACAGTAGTTAAGGCACTAACCGCCTAGATAACAAAAGTCATCTAGATAGCAGAATAATCCTTATGCAATGCTATTGATAACTCTATGAAATGAGAGTTATTATGGCAATTTTAGATTAAAATCATGACCACTTAGAGAGTAAATGATGTGTTTTTATTACATTTTTGTTACCTTTTGCATAAACATCCATTTTAGCTTAGTCTTACTAAGTTTTGCTTGATTTAAAGTAATTTGTCTCAAAACATATGCATAATTGTAGGTTTTCAGAAGTTTATAATCTATGAAGGGATGTTGAGGCTATAGGCTAGAAAAAAAGGAGGAAGAATATGGCAACAAAAGAAGTGAAGCAAATCCTGAAACAGTGCAGTGTTACAGTCATTGCTGGAGCAACCATTGCTTTAGCAATCCTGGAACAACGATGGAGAAAACTTAGCACGAGATATCTACAGAATTGCGATCTGCAGTTTCCTAATTTGACTCATGTACGCCCTAGGCTTTTGTTTACCCTAGATTTTAGTTATAAAAAGGGGCGTACATCACATAAAAACGGCAGCAAGGAATTAACATTGGAAAAGATCAAGAGGAAAAGAAGAAAATGATAAGAATTGAAGGGAACCGATGCTGCATCATTGAAGAGTCCAGCAGAGTTATTTAGATTCAATTTTTGTCATTCTCACTTGTTCTTCTCTTACTCTTTTATTGAACCAATGTATTTCGTGACCAATATTTTGCCGTTTGTTTTTCTCTGTTAAGGTATGAACTAAACTTGTTGTATTTGAGTGATAAACAATCTAAATGGGTTTTTTATTGTTCTTATGAGTTGCTACATAATTGCTATAGCACTTTACTCTAGTAGTTATTATTATAATTGTTATTTCGGTTGACCACCTATTTAATGGTTCAAGTTAAGATAGAGCAGCAAAAAGGCATGTCTTAGTGGATATTATTAGAGTAATAGTTGATCTTAATTTGAGTTTCCTGAATTAAGTTTATCTTGAATCTCATAAGGGCTATACTTGAAGTTAAGATTTATGAAGAACTAGACATAAGTACTCACCTTGTAGGGTGGAGAGAATAAATGCTCATAATGCCATGCTGTAGGTAGAATAGAAATTGGTCATTGCTAAGTTACTTAAAGGTATGAGAATTCTAACACGCGACAACTGAGGATGCATAATAATTCTGTCCAGTGCTGTAGAAATTGTTGTAGCAACCGGTGCTAATTTGATGAAAAGCAGTCAACTTATGAAGAGAGTTTGATCATTTAACTACCCTATTCTCATTTGATTCCTCTACGCATTTTATTTAATTCATTTCATTTCTGCATTTATTTATTTACTTTCCTTACAATTATCAATTTCGGTAGTAATCAATTTTCAATTTGTTCATCTTGACATAAAGGTAGATTGCACTATTGTGATTGTTGTATCATTTCTAGTAATATCAATTCATGTGGAGACGATCTTGAACATTCATCACTTTACTACTCGTTGTGTGCACTTGCACATTGGCATCAATAACAATTGATTGAAAATCAACCAACAGCTATGCCAAATAAGTGTTTGAAGTGTGAAGAACCAAGGCATAGATTGAGTGACTATCATTCTAAAAATTTAAATTTGGTAGGAATTGAAGTTGGCGAAGCAAAGGTGGATGACGTTGAGGATGGGATGACAAGGAGGCCTTGGAGTTGGAAGTAGGCGAGGGAGAGTTGTTAAACTACATTATGCAGAAAATTTTATTAGCGCCGAAATTTGAAAAGGATAACCAACGTAATAAGATTTTCAGAACACATGGCAACATTAATAATATGGTGTGCAACATGATAATTGATAGCGGTAGTAATGAAAAGATAGGTTTGAAGATACTGGTTGATGTGATGGGACTTTCGATGGAGAAACATCTCGTACCTTACTGAATAGGGTGTATCAGGAAAAGGACAGAAACGCAGGTGACAGAAATGTATTGTGTTTCTTTCTCTATTGGGATGATTTGTAAGAGTAATGTATATGTGATGTAGTAGATATAGATGTGTGTCATCTGTTATTAAGTAGACCTATGCAATTTAATGTGGATGCAGTGCATAGAGGGAAGAATAATATGTACAAGTCTTGGTGGAATAACAAAAAGGTTCATTTAGTGCATTTTAAGAACAAGAAGAAGAATCCTAAGATTGAACGGAAGAATTTTCTTGCTATTGTGAAAGGACATTTGAAAGAAGATTGTGTCAGTTGTAAAAAGCTACGAAAAGAAGATGATTTTGAAGTGAATTCTATTATGGAAGAAGTACAACCATTGTTAGCTAAGTTTGTTGACATTAAACCATCAGAGAGGCTTGATGGGCTATTGGTGTGTGCAATCTCTAATGTCATGGATGTTAATGTGCAAGTGTACACAACAAGTAATATACAGATGAATATTCAAATCATCTCTACAATGATTGATGTTATCACATTTACTACAGTAATCTTAATAGTGCAATTTTGTTCTAAATTAAAATAAAACAATTTATGAGACTAATGAACTAATTAAAATAAAAATACAATAAATAAAATGTAAATAAAAAAATTCTCAACTCAAACACAAGGATAAATCCAATGGAAATAGAGTAGTTGAGTGAATAAACTAACTTAATGGCATTGACTATTATTTCAATTACAGTACTGTTGATACAACATTTACTACAACACTGGGCAGAATCCCTCATGCATCCTCAACTGTCACTTATTGAATATATTATATCTAATGCAAACCTAATAGTGACCAATTATTACGCCAACATAAATATAGCATTAATCGATTTAGGTTCCATTTATCTTACAAGATGAATCTTTATATCTAGTTAATCACTAATTCTATATTAAGCATGACCCTATTCAAATTGAGAATTACTCAACTTAAAAAAATCCAAGCTAAAACAAAGCATTGTCTTAATGAGATCCACTGAGTCGGACCTTTTTTATGCTCTTTTTTAGCTAGTACCCCTAAATGGGTGGTCAGCCGAAATAAAGTATTAAAATAAATCAATTAAGACAAAATGCTATAGCAAACACAAAGCAACATGCATATATTAGTAAAAAATCCATTAAGATTGTTTACCACTAATCTACAATAGAGTTTAGTTCATAATTTGCAAAAGAAAAATAAATAAAAGTGTTTCAACCATCAAATACGCCCCCATAATGAAATAGAAAATAAGAAAATAAGAAGAATGACTAATTTTCTAATTGATCTCTGTAATTTTTGTTCTGTGACAGCCTTTGATCTCTCTCTAGAATTCTTTTTTTTTTTATTCTTTTCGGTTTTTCTCCTTGGTTAACAACTCTCTCATTTTCTTTGCGTGTGTGCTCATTTTATAACGTAGAAATGGGACAATCGGAAGTCTAGGGCGCATATCTTCCAGATTTAGAAACTCCAGATCGCAATCTTCTAATTATCTTGCGCGAAATCTTCTTTGTCAATGCTTTAGGATTGCTACAGCATCTGCACTGCTCCAGACTTGTTTTAATTCTTCTGTAGCCAAGTTATTTTCTTATATTTGTAAGCCTATTGCATTAGCATTCCCTCCTTTAAATTTAAGCTTCCGATCACCTACAATTATACATATGATCTAAGTACACAAATTATTTTAAATCAAACAAAATTTATTAAAAATAAACTAAAACAGATGTTCATACAAAATATAATTAAAATGCAATAAAAACATGTCATTTACTCTCTAAGTATTTTTTATTCAAGTCTAAAAGTGTCATGATAACTTTCATTTCATAGAGTTATCAGCTGCCATCTTTGAGAGATATCCAACATCATATAGACCTAGTCCTTAGTGCAAGTTTACCTAACTTGCCTCATTATCGCATGAGTCCTCATAAGTATGCGATTTTTAGAGGATTGGTTGATGAATTATTGTAGAAAGGGTTCATTCGTGAGAGCATGAGTCCATGTGTTGTACTAGCATTATTGGTGCCAAAGAAGGATGGGAATTAACATATATGTGTGGACAGCAGACGGATTAATCAAATTACTGCAAAATATTGGTTTCCTATTCCAACATTTTGGGATTTACTAGATCAACTTGATGCTGCTCGGGTTTTCTCAAAGATAGACTTGGGAAGTGGGTATCATCAAATTCAAATTAGGCTATGAGATAAGTGCAAGACTGCATTTAAGACGAAGGAAGGGTTGTATGAGTAGCTTGTGATGTCATTTGGATTGTCAAATATGTCGAGTACTTTCATGTGCTTAATGAACTAGGTTCTTAAGCCTTTCTTTTGCAAATTTTTTGTGGTAGATTTTGATGATATTTTTGTGTAGTTTATTGATGCAGTGATGCATTTTGAGCATTTAAGAATGGTTATAGAGGTACTGCAAAGGAATAAACTTTACATTAATTTGAAGAAATTTAGTTTTCTGTAAAGAAATATGGAGTTTTTGGGCTTTATAATTAATGCAAATGGGATTCGAGCTATTGAGTCGAATATACAAGCTATCAAAGAATGGTCTATGCCTAAGATAGTGGGTGAAGTTAGGAGTTTTATTAGACTGACAACATTTTATAGGAGGTTTATTCACAGTTTTAACACTATCACTGCCTACTACAGAGTGCTTGAAGAAAGGGAAGTTCAAATAGGGAAAAGAAGAAGAAATGAGCTTTACTTTACTTAAGGAGCAGTTGTTTATTGCTTCTATGTTAGCCTTGCTAATAACTTTATGAAATGAGAGCTATCATGACACTTTTAGACTTAAATCGTGATTACTTAGAGAGTAAATGACATGTTTTTATTGCATTTTAGTAATGTTTTGCATGAACATCCATTTTAATTTACTTTTAATAAGTTTTGTTTGATTTAGAATAAATTGTGTGCTTAGACCATATGTATAATTATAAATAACCGGAAGCTCAAATTTCAAGGAAGGAATGAGGCTGCAATATGCTTATAAAGATAAGGAAAGAACGTGGTTAGAAAAGAATTGAAACATGTCTGGAACAATGCAGATGTTGAAGTTGTTGTTGTAGCAATGTTGCTGTAGCACCTTTGCTGTAGCATTCCTGGAGCATTGACAGAGAAGATTTCGGGCGAGATACTCATAATATTGCGATCTAGAATTTCCTAATCTAGAAAATACACGCCTTAGACCTCAGATTGCCCTAATTTTAAGCTATCAAAAGGAGTACAAACACAAAGAAATGAGGAGGCCGTCATTAGAGAAAACAAATAAAAGAAACAAAACAAGAGAAAACAAAGAGATCAAGAGAGAGTGAAGGACGACAACAAAGGATCCTAAAAGAACATCAAGCGGATCTCAACTCTTATTTCTTATTCTTTTGTTTTATTCTCATTGTGATGAATTGTTTGATGGCTGAAACTATTTTGAATTTGATTTTATTGCTGATTATGAACTAAATTTATTTGTGGTTGAGTGATGAACAAACTTTATGGTTAATTGACTTATAATATGTGTTGCTACATGTTTGCTATAGTACATTGTTTTGATAATACTTATTTCAAGTCACTATTTCAGCTGACCACCTATTTAGTGATACTAGTTAAGAGAAAGCCTCAAAAAGTCCTGTCTTAGTATAACATATCAGAGCAATACTTGGTTTTAGATTGGGTTTCCTGAGTTGGGTTCAACCTAATTCGAAAAGGGCTATGCTTAATCTAAAATTAGTGATGAACTAGATATAGGGATTCACCTTGTAAGGTAATTAGGATCTAAAATGTTTAATGCTAGATCTAATGTTAGCATAACAATTGATCACTGTTATTTTGTATTTAAATATAAGACATCCAACATGCGACAATTAAGGATACATAAGGATTTCACCCAGTGATGTAGCAAATGTTGTAGCAACCGAACCAAACATTAGATAAACAGTCAAAACCATCAAATAAGTTTAATTACTCAACTACTTCATTCCCATTGGTTTTATCCTTATTTTTTATGTGAGAATTTTCTTTATTGCATTTTTATTTAATTAGTTATTAGTTTCATAAAATTATTTGATTTTAATTTAGAACAAAATTGCACTGATAAAATTGCTATAGCAATTCCTGTAACAACAATTCTTGTGGAGACAATTTTGAATACTTATCATTATATTACTTGTTATATGCACTTGCACATTGACACCAATAGCATTAGAAAGCATACAAGACTTGCAAATTTTGACGAGCTATTTAAGGTCGGGTGTGATGCTTATGGCAAGGGAATTTGGGCTATTCATTCCTAAGAAGGGTGGCTAATTAAGTATATAAGCGAGAAGTTCAATGAAGCACGGCATAAGTGGTCTATTTACGACTAAAAGTTTTATGCCACCTTTAGGGCGTTGAAGATGTGGGAGCATTACTTCATTCAGAAAGAGTTCATGCTCTACAACGACCATCAAGCACTGAAGTACTTTAACAGCTAGCAGAATATGAGCAAGATGCATACGAGATGGGTGAGTTATATGCAAAAGTTCACTTTTGTTCTGAAGCACAAGTCTAGACGGTAGAATAAAGTGGTTGACACGTTAAGTTGGCAAGCAACTTTACTAGTAACTCTAGTTAATGAAGTTACTGGTTTTCAGTGCTTAAAGAAGTTGTACATTAAATATGACAACTTTGTGCATATTTGGGATCATTGCATGAATCATCAGAATGCAGAGGATTTCCTCATTCAAGATGGGTTTTTATTTAAGGTCAACTAGTTATGTGTGCCTCAAAGTTCTTTAAGGGAGCAGACTATCTGTGAGTTGAATGGAGGAGGATTGGGCGGACATCTTTGACAAGATAAGACTAAAGTGCTTGTGGAGGAGCATTATTATTGGCCGCAGTTGAACAGAGATGTGCAAAAATTGTGCAGGGTTGTTGGGTTTGCCAAGAAGGCAAGGGGCACACAGAATACAAGTTTATATTGCCTTTACCTACTCCAAAAAATATTTGATTGGATTTTTTTATAGATTTTGTGTTAGGGTTGTCGCGCACAAGGACTGGTTGAGACTCTATAGTGGTTATGGTTGATAAATTTTCAAAGATGGCGTATTTTATTGCTTGTAAAAAGACTAAAAATGCTACTTCAGTGGCACATTTATTCTTTCGAGAGATAGTGCGTTTGCATGGTGTTTCAAAGACTATCACTTCTGATAGGGACATGAAGTTCATCAGCAAGTTCTGGTGTAATCTTTGGGATATGTTTCATATACAATTACAATTTTGTAGTGCTTTCCATCCACAGACAGAGGGGCAGACAAAAGTGGTCAATCGAACTTTTGGCAACATGTTGCCTTGTGTTTATGGTGACAAGCAATGGAACTGGGAAGCTGCATTGCCTTAGGTTGAGTTTTCTTACAATAGCATGGTGAATCACTCTACTAGCAAGACCCCTTTTGAGATTGTCAACACTTGTCCCCTTCGCCATGTATATGATTTGGTTGTCGTGCCAACTGCAGTTGGAGAAAGCAAGGTGGCAAATAATACAGCGGAAAAGGCTTTGAAGATTCATGCTGAGATACGAGCTCACTTGGAGGTTGCCAATGCTAAATACAAGTCTAAAGTAGACAAGCATCTTTCATAAGAAAGTGTTTGCAGAAGGTGACCTAGTGATGGCATATCTACGGCAGAGTTATTTTCCTAGCAATTGCACTAAATTAGAGAAGCGCAAATATGAACCATTTTGAGTGGCATAGAAGATCAATGATAATGCTTATGTGCTTCAATTACCGAACAGTTAGAACATCTACCACACTTTCAATGTGGATGATTTATTCGAGTATCATCTAAATGATAAGGAATTGTACGAGCCAAACTCGAGGATGAATTCTTTTCCAAGTGTGGGGGACTAATGTAAGGTGTTTTGTGTCATGAATAAGCTACCTTCCGGAGGCCATAACTTGGATTACAAGCACCTATTTTCGGCGTATAATATACCGTTTCAAAGTTTACGACAAGACAAAAAAACTTAGAACTCCTAAGCTATTATGCCTCGTGGTCGAGCCGAAAATTCCACTTATTTCCTAGTTATTTTCTAGTTTTGAGATTTCTATCCTACTTTTCCTCATTCTTCTAGAATTTTATCTTTTTTTAAAACTCGAATTTGAATGCTGTTTGTTTTCTTTTCTTTATTTTGATTAGGAGAATTAATTATTATATTATATTTCATATTTGTCTTTTTGGGTAAATTCGTAATATTTAGGCTTGTTATAAAAGGAACTCAAAAACTCAAGTTTTATTCATTTAGTCTTTCAATAAGATTTATCATTATTTAGAAAATTAGTTTCTTCTATCAGGAAACTCAATAATGTCTTCATTTCATCATTAATTAAAAAAAAAACAACAACCCAAAGTGTAAGTATAGAGTCTTGTGTGCACGACAAAGTACAAGACAAAATTACAAACACGTTAAAATTTATTATAATAAATATATATTTTTCTTTTTACAGTAATGGGGTAAAAGACATGATTTTTCAGTCAAAGGGTTATGTAAAAACGATCCTTATACCCCAAATAACTCAAAAAAAGAAAAAAAGAAAAAATGAAGCTTGCAATCAAGAGATAAAAAACATAACTACTTATTGCTGTAAAACATAATTCCTATATATGTATATGTGTGTGTTAGGGATGGCAATGGGGCGGGGTGGGGGTGGGGATGCCTACCCCATTCCTCACGCCATTAAAATTTTTTACCTCCATTCCCCACCCCATTCCCCAATAAATTTAGTGGGTTGGGGATGGAGAATCCCCACGTGGGGAATGATTCCCCCATCCCCACCCCATTCCCCATTTACTTATTTTATATTAGATATAAAAATATGATTTCAGTAAATTAAAAATTAGAGACTTAAAATAAAATCATCATCATATTATAACGTATTTAATTTTTTTTTAAATCTCTAAAAGTTTGAAACAATATCTTAAACTGATATTAAAAGTGAAAAATATTTAAAGAGAGTAGCACCTTAAAAGAGAAAAGAAAATATAATAATATTTTAAAATTAAAAAATATTGTAGGGTTTTCTTTTACTCATATCATGTTTATATTATATAAAAATTAAAAAATTATTAATTGACATTATAATTGATAAAATAAAAATTATTAACATATTTATATATAATGGGGATTGGGGTGGGGAGTGCAATACCAAACCCCACCCTGTTAACAATTTGAGGATTATTTTTCTTCCACTCCCCACCCCATTCTCCAAAAATTATTAAAAAAATTTTTCATTTGGGGTGGGGCTCCATGGGACCCCAAACCCGTGGAGGATTTTGCCATCCCTAGTGTGTGTGTGTGTATTCTTTGGCTTAGTAGAGTTAAATTTTTTCTTATCGATTCGATTGTATTGGATTTCAAGTTCATCTTCAATTAACCTTGGCGGCAAGCAAGGCTGGACCAGCTACATGAGCCAGCAATGTTTCAATGAAAGAATAGTACATGAAACTTACCAATAACAAACAGTGATAAGAATCGAGAAATGAACTTTGACAGACATTTTCTACATGGTGACAAATAATTAAAGAATGCTTAAGCGAAAGCGAAAGATAATTATCATTGAGAAATTCATCAGTGAATTACACCCAGGACAAGTTTTTAGCGTGAATGGTTGCAGCAGAAGTAAATTTGGGATTGATTTAATCAAACACATGAATGCTAGTTGAATGAAACTCTATCCCGATTTCTAAGTCTAGTTATACTAGTTATACTGATAATGTGCTGAGCATTATTTATTTTTAAACCATGCCAAATTACCAGGCTAATATAGATTATTTGTAACAAGAAAGGCTCCGGTTCAAATCCACTCTCCTTAGACTGTTCAAAAACTTCAAAAGCTTCACTTAACCTCTTCTCAGATCCCTACCAATTAGCCAAAGTACAGAAAATATGCGGAGTAGCTAGGCTTGCAATTCTTCGCTGCCATTGTACAAAACACCACAACCGGTTCATCATCCTCTTCAGCCTCACTGTAGTGCACTAAGAGATTGCTGATGAAGAACATGACCAAAACGCTAAATTATATATTTCTCTGTTCACCACTTCTAGGACATTAGGAAAAGTTTTATTTTCACCTAAATAATGTCTAATAAAGTATCTGATGTTGTGCATTAACATCATCCTTAATAAAGGACTCAAAATTGTCTGACAATAAGATCACTTTATGTAAACTCGTTAGTTTATATGTACTAAGAAACTCAAGCACCCACTTGCAGCATTACACAGAGAAACCAAAAACGTAAAATAATTTTTTATTTAAAAAAAAAAGAAAGAAAGAAAGAAAGATTCAATTTAAATATAAACATATCAACGTCTTATTTTATAAAAGTGAATTTCATTAAACAGTTGAACTACTGAAGAAAAAGCTTTTACTTGCCAAGAAAGAAATAGGCCATTAACTTAGGGTTGGAGAGAACTGCCTTTGCTCCAGGGTCTTTTGAGTTCTAATAACGACCGAATCTGTATCTCTCCATTAACTATTTTAATGCGTTTTTTTCTCAATTCCCACTTCACTCAGGAAAAAGAATTACATAATCACCAGCTCTTAACACAATCTCCTTGAAATTCTAAAAATATACTCTTCTTCTTCGTAATTCTTTCCGATTGAAACCCAATGAAAAAAACTTGCAACATTCATTCATTTTAGCGCTTCTCATTCTTTATTCTTTGAATCTTTCAAAATCTTGCAACTTTTCAAAACCCTCCTTAAACAAACAATCAAAATGCACAAATTGGACGCATACAGTAACAAACTCGAGTTAGGAAGGCAAAGTTTATTATCAAGAGAAGATGTGGTAGGTTTGCTGGTGGTGTAGATTCTTGTTCTTCTGAGCCGCTTTTGTAATGCACACACTCTACTGTTCGGGACAGAAGGTGCATTTTTTGCAGCTAAGCCATGGATGATTCCTTTGGTTTATCTTTTGATTATATTCTGCCAGGATTAATATACAGTAAAGAAGTTTTAAGTTTGAAGAAAATAAACAAAAATGCATTCGCTTTCTACAGGACCTGAGGATTGTCTATGAGCAGAGCAAGAGTAGAAGTTCCTGCTACGTCCAAGGTGGATAGATGCTTGTTTTTGGCGTAGGCTGCCTGAAGATGATTATCTCCCCTGATCATTGAACAATCTTCAGTTTTCAAGCCATTCTTGTAAAATTGATGTTCAATTTAATGCTATGTTTTGCTGTCGGCAATTTTGTTTCGCGATTGCCACATTCTTATATCTGTTTTCGGAAATTAACAGTGGCTTTCTGGCATGAAGCCTTCTACATTATGAACTTTCTAATATGATAGTATCTACTTAAATAATGTGTTATGATCAAGTTTCATAGTCATTGGCACAGAAAACTATAAGCTAATAAATCCCATCTCAGTTTTCATCATCATTCTTGCCAAAGTTTCACAGGCCATTCAATTTTCATTATTTTTATTTGGAAGAAAGCTCATAGGAACTGCCTTTTTGAAGTCATATATTCTTGTAGCATCTACATTGAACCATCTGGAAAAATTATCTATTGTGCATATTAGTTTCCGCTACTCGCATTTGTAGTTGAAACAATGCTACACTTTTAAATTACAATAAATCACAACTGGTCCATGAAGATACAAAACACTTCATGAAGAGAGGTTGTTTCACTTCCTGTTCTATCATTCAGCTGAAATACTACAAAATTGAAATCGTCTCTACTTAAAAGTTTTAACACATTCTTGCAGGCTGCAACTCCGTTAAAGAACTCTTCCTTCCTTTACAAATTGTTTGGATGGCAAAGATGTCTAATGAAAATAACCGAGAACTTGGCCACCCACATTCCGCCTCAGGGCCTCTTCATGGTCCAAAACACCATCCGGAGTTGTTATCACAACATAGCCCCACTGCATTGCAAGATCAGAATGAAAAGCACACAAAATAAGTTCCAAATATTGTCATTTATTGCTTTTTTTTTTTTGTGGTTGAAAAATGTTGGATTCATAAACATACATACTACACAACCATTCCTGCCAGTGAAACCCCACTTACTTCAAATGGGCAAGCATATATAAAAGGACTTAAAAGAGATTTGAACAAACCTGTCTAGTTGGAAGAGCACGCACCGTGTACCCTTCAATTTCCCTTGCCTTGACATCCTGCCTATAAGTGAGAGCTCGACAATCATTTACCCTGCCTAGTAGTTCAACTTTGATCTTGCCCACCCTATGTGGGTCATACAACTGAAAATCCTTGATGTATCCTTTAAATTTATTAAAAATAAAAGAAAAGAGAAAAAAAGGTCAAGTTCAGAAAAAAAAAAAAAACTGCACACTGCATCTAGAATAAACAATAGCCAGTAAACTTCAAAGATATGTGTACATTTTGTAGCCTCTATTGCAAAATAATTAAAGAACAGAATGAAACTCTTTACAAATAAACATTGAAGAAGGTCTGGAAATGATAAGTTTCTGTCTAGATGGTCCTGTTTTATTTGTTTCATATGAATAGATCTAGCAGATAAAGAAATCAAAACATCTCATAAGCAGCTTAAACAAACACTTACTGGTTAGAAATTATTAGGAACAGCAGTTTTACCACGAACCATATCCATTCAGCAAACACCATAAGAAAACAATAAACAAACCTAGGTACCTCATCCTTGACAAATATATTTGCAAAATTGCAATCAATTAGTCAGAAGGACCAGCAAATGACTTCCAAATACATGAAGGTTAATCCAAAGGAGTTGCTCTGAAATCTATATGGCATGATCCAGAACATGAATAGAAGCATTTATAAAATGAAGGCAGGCAACTTGTTCAGTCCAAAATTCACATTCATCAACAACCTTCCGTATACAATCAGGGTGCAAGCTTAAACCAGGAAAGTATTCTGCATTTCACACACATTTTCATTAATATTCTGCAGCAATTCAGACGCACATTTTTTATCGTAGAGAATTTCATGAAGCAACCCTACCTCCTTTTCTTTCCCTTAAATTTATTAACCAATGGCAGAGTGTTTTCAGTCAAAATTTAAGGTGTTGCATGCTATGCAAGCTCATGAAAGTAAATATGGTAGATATGTATGTGATGAGCCAATGATGTTAACATGAGCATAATAAAAGAGTGAAAATAGCATTCCTTAACTAAGAGTCGGATTCAATTTGTGTATTTATATAAATTTTGTTCTTAGATTCAAATAATATAATCCAAGGCCTCGTGGACGAAAATGTATAGAAATTCGATTTGATTATTTTACTTCAAAGTTTGCATGCAGGTATTATCATCCCCTAAAAAGAATAAGGGATGAGAAAATAGTCGAAAACCAAAGAGACCAAATCGTGCTAATGAACACAATGTATTGCTTTATCACATCCATGAACCTGCTTCAAATCTCCCTGTCCTCTGTAGCCACCTCATGGCACTCCAAAACAAGGTAAAAGGAAAAAATAGTCAAACTACGTATGTGGTTAACTTTCTCCATTTATAGTTTTATACAAAAGTCTACACACTTATGTTTCAACCTTCTTTATAGATTCCCAACTTAGAAACTTATTACGGAACAACTCAATCACCTATTATTCTTTTCCATTCAAGACCATACATCCAACAAATATTCATTTTTAGAACATAACCATAAACTGAAACCAAAACAAACCTGCATGACTATATTTTCTACCATCTAAACATTACCCGTGGATAATGATGCAAACAGTAGAGAGAAATAAAATGAACCCACTCACAAGTACCATCAGGTCTACCTTATTTACCTAGAAAAAGTAACTTTTAAGTAGAAATCTGTATAAAATTACTTTAGAAAAAAAAATATTCAAAAGAGTAAGGAATGGAGTTTGAGAGGTCTTAAAAATTCCATAATCTCACAAAATGAAGTAAAAAAATGAAAAACACGAAGGTGAGGGGAGAAGGTTACCTCGATATTTCATGATATTAAGAAAAGAAGACATGACAGTAGAGATTGGCTGCAACTCAACAGTAGCTTTGCCCCTCCTCTCTGCATTCACGATTGCTCTCAAAGCATTATTTAATATCCTCCTCCCCATCACCGTCTGCACTGCAAATAGCAACACCGCAAGGCTTTCACGCCCGTCTCAGGTAAAGGGTTTTCGACAAAGGAAAGCCAGTTCTTCTGATATTTAAACCAAATTGCAGCCTACACTGCACACTTCGGGTTCGGTTTGATTTACTCGGAAAACCAAATAAACCCAAAACAATGAATCATTTTTCTTCTGGGCGACCTGGATTTTTGGGCATTTCACTTTAATTTTGACTTTTTTTTCTCATTTTCATCACATACATAACACTAGGAAAAAAAAAACAATAATATCAAGTCCTATTATATCAGGTAGCTTAAAAAATAATAAACACTTCTCAAACACCTAGCCATACAATTACAGCACAGCAAATCAATTTAACTTAAAACATTTCACTTAAAACACATAAAGATTAAAAATTTATAAATAAATTCATATGTTCTAAAATTCTCAACAACAATTTCATAACTAACATGCAAAAGATGTTACATGAAAGTCAGAATTTAAATTTCATAACAAAGTCAGAATATTGGCAGCAGCAAACCTCAACGATGGCGGCAGCGACGGATTCTAGGGTTTGTGACAATCTGATCAATTAGCATAAAATCAGCTCAATTCATGAAATCAAAGACTTCAAATTTCACAAAATGTATTTGAAAAAAAAATGAAAAAAGAAACTAAAACAGAGATAACCTTCACGAGGAATGGTGGAAGACGACGGTGACACAGCGGCAGCGGCAGCGGCAGCGGCAGCGGTAGCAGCAGTAGCGGTGGCTCCGGCGACGGGCAATGGCTGGCTATACTAAAGCCGTATTAGTTTCGCTCTAGGGTTTCTATTCTATTCGAAATGGAAACGATTGCTATTTTTATTTTTATTTTATTTTCAATTTTGGGTTATTTTCAGCCAACACCCAAAAGAATCAACAATTGCCAGTTTGCCACATCACTCCCTTGTAAAACAACAATGTGCAAATTACACGCATTCCTTCCGTTAGGACGGACAAATCACAAAAAGAGTAAAATGAACATTAAACTTTAATTTGGACTAAAAAAAACGCAATTAAAAAAAATCAATATTAACAAAGTAAACTTAATTGTTTACGTATTCAGAAAATCAGACCCATTCGAAATATAATAAAGAAATTCAAACAGGCACCGGTTCTTTACAAAACATAGAATCTAAATCTAAAATAGAATTATAAAAAAAAAACATTTTATTTTTTCTTGAGAAAACAAAATGAAAAAAAGTAATAAAGTAAATACTAAAGTATTTTTTTGAAAAAAGGCATCTTTTAGTTTTTTTCTTCTAGAGAAACAAAAGGTGAAATCTATATTAATTAATTTAAGAAGATATAAAAATTGAAAATAAAACAAAATAGACCGTTAATTTAGGCTTAGAGAGAATAGTCATGGCGCGCAAATTCTTGGGTTTTAACGGCTACCGTTATCTCTCCTCGCTTCTTTTTTTTTTTTCTCAATTCAATACTTGATTCAAAAAAAATCTCATTAAAATAAAAATGAAAAATCAATTGGAGCACCCCCCCCCCCCCCCAAAAAAATTTTTTGTACAATAAGCTCATTTCACTCAGAAAATCAAAGATTTACGTTTACATACTTAACATAATCTTTCTCAACTCTCTACTCAATTTTAGTCTGAGAAATATTTCTCTCTGTCTTCTCTTTATTCTTTCTGATAGAATCCCAAAAAAACCGATTTTTTTGCATCGTTCAATCATTTTAAGGCTTCAAGAGAAAAGGATTTTTGAAGGGGGAAAAAAAAACAGAGAGAGTGAGAGAATCCTAATTTTTATATGGTAACAAATTATATGTCTGCTCTGTTCATGATCTTCCAATCTTGCTGCAAGTTCTCAAAAAAGAAAAAAAAAACCTCAAATTATCAAATACACGAAGTGTTTACCAGCATTCTGAATTTTGGCCATTAAGTAGTTCCTTTCACTGTCAAAATCAATATGCGTAAGATTGATCAGAAACCGGCAAACATTGTTCCTGAAGCTGCTTCTGAAGGTAATATATCTCTTGATGCTGAAAAAAATTTACGTGCTGCGATTATTGAAATCACGAGAAAAAATTATCAGAGCTGCTAAGATGTAGTTGAAGATGCAAAGGCAAAAAGGAAGACAAATTGCTAGGCTTGCTAAATGCAGGATTCAAATAACTGTTGAACGGAATGATGCTTTCCAAGTTACACAGGAATTGGAGAAACTAATTGGCCTTCGTACATGTCCTGTTATTTCATTTACTCACGACTCTTTTAATTGGTAGCGTAAATCTCTTCATGATGTTCAATTTAATAGCTATTATTTGCTTTCAGTAGTTCTGTTAGGTGTTTGCTACATTCTTATTCTGATTTTTTGACATATAATAAAAATGTTACTAGATTATGTGGTCATCTAATGTATATATAATTGCACATTGTGAGTTAACTTGCTTATTTCAGGCCTATTAAATGAGAAGAGTTGCATTAGTACAATATACTTTCAAATCAAACCTAGCTAGATACATCAGTTCTCTAAGCTTTAGTCTATATTGCGCTGTCCTATGGCACTTGGCTTGGCTGTTTCCGGCTGGACTGTGGTGTTAGAATTTGTCCAAACCATGGAGTTTAGAATCCTACACTTGGTTATTTTCTGAAAATATATCTGACATGGGATTTATGATTTTCCAAGGATTTTGGGTGATGTTTTCCCTGAAGACGAAGTGTTCTGCCTTGAATCTCCTCTGCATATTTTTCAGCAACAATCAAAGTGATATTCTGTCGGTGCATTCACTCAAACAAGGCTCCAAAATCACAATCTCATTTGTCCTGCAGCCAGCCAGTTTCCAAAATCCTGGCCAGTAAGTTCTCACCAGCAACCAGCTTGTTGGAAGCTAAAGCAATGCACAAACAGAGAAGCTTCAAATGGAACTGGGAAATTACCATTCTGCAGTTTATGTTTTTAATGAAATCTCTACTAGTGCATACAAGCCCTTGATTGCAAAAAGTTGAAGTGGGAAAATGCAACTGAAGAAATAGAAAAGACAACCAAACAAATCAATGGATTGATTCAATTTCTAGGCCTTCTTTAAGTTGTTATAATTAATTTCTCATTTGCTTGTTCATGTACAATCAGATAAATTAAAAAAAAAAATTGTTTAAAAACAGAAGCAGGACAGGAAAAAAAAAAAACAATTTATTAAGGTGAACGCGTTATTTTAAAAAAGTGAAATATCCTAAACTGTTAAAATTAATATAAACGATAATGATCTTTACTTGGTGAAAAAGAAAAGGGTAAATCGATTTTAATTAGGGAATTACCAAAAATAAAATCTGAATTTTGAGGTTTTTTGACCGTTAGCGTCAGGTAGCGTTTAGATTTTAACCGCGTTATTTCTCAATCCATTTCTTAGAATAACAAATAAATACCGAAAGCCCACTTCAATTAGGAAAAGAAATACATTTACAGAATTAATGGCCGTTGCCAAAAAATCTCTCCCAAATTCTGCATTCTTCAACTCTGCTTTCTTCTTCTTCATCATTCATTCTTTCCGATTGAAACCCAAGAAAACGATTACTTGCAACATTCATTCATTTCAAAGGCTTCAAAGAGAAAAGGGTTTTTGTGAATTTTGAATTCTTGATTTTGATGGGTACTATTCACAGAAAACGAAGCGGAAGCAGAAGAATCTCTACTATCTTGGGCAAGTTTGGGCAAGATCCTCTGCCATTACCAATTCTGATTCTTGTAACGCTGGCCATGATGATCTTTCTAGTCACCGCCCCTCGGATTTTCTCTGTTGAGTTGAGCATTGTAAAACCCACAGAAGTCAATACCCATTTGGTGCTTCTGGCCGGATCACTTGTTCTAGTAATGCTGGTTCAATTTCTATCTTCATCACAATTTTGGCTCTCGGAGGGATTCTTTCAGTTCAGGGTTACTGCTTTGATTGTGCTGTTAGCTTTCATGGGACCATATCAGAACCAGATTCACGCAAAATGTTGTCCTTTTGGGTTTATGTTGTAGAATTATATGTGTTTAGCTTTAGAAATAGGTGTATAGTTGTGTTTGAAATTTCTTAATTGTTACATATTACTAGTTAATCAATTCGAAGTTGGTTCCCTAAGCCTGAAGCATTGGCAATATCTTGTAATTCTTTGAGTTAAGATATACTTGTAAAACTAGGGATTTTTTTCTTGATGCGAGATTTGTAGTCTCTGTGTACTATTATCATTGTCAATGAGAAGCTTGGTTACAAAAATTTCAGTTATTTTTCTTGATTTCTTTTCAGTATTTTGGCTTTGTTGTTTGGTTAATTGAGTCATGAATGGTTTGTCTTTGAAGCTTCAGAATCAGACTCTGTTAACTGATCCTAACAGGCAACTTTTTAATCATTTTCATAGAAAAATCTCTACCTGGAGAATGTTTTGCTCATTCAATTCTAAAGAGGGGTTAAATTTATGAGTGTGTTGCCATTGAATCAATCATGATGATTTTAACTGACCATTCTTCTTTGTTCCCCCTATACTTATTGATAAGATAAGGTCACAGATTAAATTAAGAGACAAACCAGTGCTTGTACGGAAAAAGAGTCATCTTAATTAGTACCTAATGCATCAGCTTGCAGAGGTAAAGCATGTTTTTACTCGCATTAACTTTCATAATATGATTGAAGCTCGATTAAAAGAAAATAAAATGCCTGCTCATGAAGATACGAGGGAATCTCAATTTCATACCCAGAAACACTAGCAAGTGCATCCATTGTGGCCTGAGATACTTGCTTTAGATGGATTTTGTAATCAATTTATACATAATGACATGGCAATCAATTTATAAATAATTATAATCTTTAAATGGATTTTGTAAAACCACACACGTCAGGATTGAATTTCTGCATTTGTTGACATTATATGTATTAATGTACTCAAACCCTTTTCAAATATGTTCTCTATGTGTGTTATAAACTAAAATTGGATTTGGACAGCGGAACATCACATGTAGTTGGGAGGCTTACATTCTACAGTTCAATGTGTGTTACTTCTTATGGTCTTAAGATAAGAAATTTTTGACAGGCTTAAACCAAGCATTTAAGTGAGAAAATTCACCAAGAAGAATGAAGAAAAGATTTCCTTCCCGTGACTAAGCAATTGGAGATGAAGAATGATAAGTAGCAACCAAATCGAAGAGGACAGAATCTGTGAGTCTTGTAGACCATCAGCTAATCCGATCTGGCACAAGAGCTTGAAAAGCAAAAGAAATTGTCTGAATGCCAGCTTCATTACAGAGAGTAGGTTATGCAGATGGAAATGCTGTGAATGATAACAGAAAAGAGAGCCCTTGAATTGGCTAAGATGGAAACCAAAAATTTGGAATCTACAGCTAAAAGCATTAAAGTTTTCCTTGAAAGACAATACACGCACATTCTCTAGAAGGATACATCTCAGAAGATGGAAGTTTCCACTTTAACTCGTAGGTGTGTCTGAATTGAAGCTTTGTGCAAAAATATTCGCAGAAAAAGCCTCTTAGGAATATCAAGAGTGGCGTTTTGGAGATTTTGAATGAGAAGGAGCAGTATTAGTCATCTATAGCTTTTGGTTCTGTCAGTTAAGAAGGACTTGATGAAGAATTATCCAATGCCAAGCACCGAGGGAGAAAAAATCTAAAAGAAGAACTGTTTAGTTGAACAGGAAAAAAGAAGAAAATGGCTCAAGTCAAAATCTTGCATAATGATGTATCATTTCAGAATATAAGAAGAAGAGTCTTGAGGGCCTTTAGCTAAAGATTTTGAATTCTGGACTACTAATCAGAGAAAAAGGCAGAGCACAGCTAAAATCTGGTCTGGACTTTATTTATTTCTACCAATTAATTTCTTCTTTTGCTTATTCATTTAAAAAGCCCACTCACGTACAAAAAATTTATGTTCACAAGTAGAAAAGCGAATAAAAGTTGAAAATTTATAACTGAAATAGCCTAAACTTATAAATTAATAACCTTTACTTGCAGAAAAAGAAAAAGGGTAGCTGTAACACCCCGCACCCGATTATTTTTGACTCTCCACCTATATAAATTGAGCGCGATTAAAAGCTCGAGTGGATGGTTGGATATTGAATTATTTTGGGAGTGTTTTTTTGTAATGTACAAGATTGGCTATGTTTTATTTTTAAAAGAGACTCTGCCGGAATTTTTATGGAAGAGTTTCGATTTTACGAGTTTAGATAGACTCGCCTTGGGGGAGTGCGGGGCGGGTCGTTTCAGTAGCGTAAAAATTTGAAGTTGTGACCGTTATTGTTAGGGTTATGACTAGAATCGGTGCGCCAAAAATCCTGACTTTAACTTCCCCAAGTTAATGATTTAACGCGTTTCTTTCCCAATCGATTTAGGAAGCTTATTTCTGAGTTACCCAAATTTAAGTAGGAAACTCACTTCAAGTAGATACTATCATAGAAAATATTTAAACTATCAAAAGTTCAGAACGCAAAAAGGCTTCTAGAAATCCATTGTTAATTTCTGAAAACAGATGATAGAATGAAGCAATTGCGAAACAAAATTGCTGGGAGCAAAGCATAGCTATTAAATTGAACATCAACTTTACAAAAAAATTGGGTGTGTTTACAATTTTCTAGAAATAAAAATTTCTATTCATGTACAAAAAAAGAAACCGAAAAGAGAGCCCTAATATTATTTGTCCAATTGGGTTTAAGCTACCACCGAAAACAATCGCGCGTAAGCGATCTAACGGGACCCGTCTGAACGCCAATTAGCTTCTCAAATTCCTGAGTAACATATAAAGCATCGTTCCATTCAACGGTTCTTTGAATCTTTTCTATCGCAAGCTTGGCGATTTCCCTTTCTTTCGGCCTTTGCATCTTCTTCAACTCCATCTTAGCAGCTCTGATTCGAGCTTCAGTAAGAGCTTTCTCCTTTCTCAATCTTTCCTTCTCAGCTTTGTTGCTTTCTTTCAGGATCATGTTTTGTTGGCATCTCAATATAGTCTCAGCAAACCTGGTCCGGATCATTGCAGCCCGCAATCTGTTTTCAGAATCAACGGACATGTTCGAACCAGAAATCGAAGAATTATCTCCCAATGTGTTCCGCTTCTTGAGATTAACATTACTTCCACCAGCGACTTCAAGAACACTATAGGTCCGTTTCAGACCAATCGTAGGCATTTTGATCTGGGAAATGGACGAAACTCTTTGTGGGTTCTAATTATTTTTCAAGAGGGTCTGGGAATTTGCAAAAAAATTGAGAAGATTTAACGAAATGCTTATGAACGGAACAAAGGAATGAGCGTAGTGGGATTGGGGAATTACAAGAATTAGGGTTTTGTTGGACAAAAACTGAAAGAGCAAAGAGTTGAGAGAGTTTTTAGTTGATTCTTTTTCCTGAGTGAAGTGGGAATTAAGCAAAAACGCGGTTAAAATCTTTTATAACTGAGAGATGTGAATAAAGCCGTTAATACCGCGCACCAAGACTGTTCTCTCTAACCCTAGTAGAGGTTAACGGTCGATTTTGTTGAGTTTCAAATTTCCCTTTTTCTTTCTCTGCAAGTAAAAGCTTTTTCTTTTTTGTTTTTAAATCTAATTGTTTAAAAATAAGACGCTACTTAATTTTTTTTCTATTTTTTTGAAATAATAATTTTTTTTTAATTTCCATATTTTGGATAATATGTTCCGTTATATAAAGGGAGGTGCTTGTTCAAGTTTCTAAAAACATTAACAATGCCCAAATTAATGCTCTGATTACATTTGAGAGAAATGGGTGCCTTTGTACGTATTAGTTTTTTTTTCTTAAATAAAATTTTAAAATACTGATTTAGGTCTTTAAAATGGATATGAATCTTTTCACTTAGAAGAGGTAAGCGACACTTGATAATGGTTGAATTGATCAATATCCAGGTGAATTTAGCAATTTAAAATGAATAATGGGCATGATGAGTGCAATGAAGTGAAAAGGGTTGTGAAATAAATGCACATTTGGTTTGATTTTGAGGAGCTAGAAGGGTTAATGAAGCAATATATGCTTTAGAGAAAATGGAGAACCATAGAATGAAGCTACAATTGCTGGATTTGATAATAAGTCGTACATGATTTTGTTAGAATAGTGGGGAAAACAGAAGAATTTGCCAAGAATGAATGAGGTTTATAGAGAAATGTAAGAAAACAGCAACGTTTCAGTGAAAGACTATTACATCACATGCCATTAGCAAACAGTAATAAGCACAAAATATGAACTCTGACAGGCAATTCTATGTGGTAAAAAACTCAAGAATGCAGCTAAGACCAAAAACAATTGCCTCAACTAAAGAATGCACAGAAATCATTCCCAGCCTTGCCATTTTGGTCAATGTGGCCAAGCAATGGCAGCACAATAACAAAATGTGGAAGGCTCAAACATCTAAGAACTAAAAGATGTACCGTATAATTGGTTTGTAAAGCAATTGAATCACAAAGTTTACAGAAATGAGGTCATACAAATGTAAGGAAGCAATGAATCAAGCAAGGATTCGATGATTCATATTAGAAAATAAAATTAGTCGAAGTTTTAGTGTACATGGTTGTAGCAGAAGAAAATTAGGGAATTCATTTTATTAAAACAAAGCATTTTAGCCCCATGAAATAGGACCTCCATAGAATAATTTATCAGCTCATTTTGAACGGAAGAAAACACAACTCAGAAGGGTCAACACAATTTAGAACTGTTGTTCCTGAAGCTCCACAGTGGCACAGTCACACCATTTTGCCAGTCCATTTTCTTTATCATTCACTACCAATGAAAGCCAAAATGTGGACTGTGCAAACATCGAATAATGAATTTTGTTCTTGTAAACATCAAATTGATAATGTGTAATGTGGAGGAGCAATGGAATAAATCAACATATATAGGAACAAAATTGATCCATCAATGAATAATTTCTCACAAACAGCCTCTACTGGTATGTTTTCTTACCAGGATTACACATTGATATTTTCAAAATTTAGCTTAGTTCTTGACAATGGCTGTCATGTTGTAGAACAAGCTCCATGCAATAAGATGTGCAGAAGAGGCAGGGTAAAGGTAGCCAGAATTAATCGAATCGGGCTCTATATAAGTTGATTGGAGAAAGAAATTGCAGAGTACAATTAGATTTAGTGTTTAAAAATTTGATAGTGAGATATGGTTCAAAAGTTCTGTCTCAGAGACCTAATGATTACAAAGCCTGGGCTTGTCGCTCTAATCAGAGGTATATGAGGCCTTATGGGCAATGGCATCTAAAAGCTTCAACGCGATCAGGAAACTAACTTCATCAGAAATCCTATCATGGTGGCCAAAGAAAGAACTATTGCAGATATTTCTGAAATCTCAAGGAACTACTTCTACTAAAGTCATCACAGACACTATCACAGCTTCCAATTAATTAATGAGTTAAAACAGAAGAAGAACTTGAAAATTGTATAATTACATCTTCAATGAAAAGATTAAAATTAATTAAACAGTGCTGGCACTCTTTGATTTCAACACATAACATTAATGTAGAGTATTACAATGAAGCCATGAGTGGTAGAATCAATAGCAGTATTACATTACATAAATGAATCAAAGAATCGCTTAAAATGTGGAACCGAATATTGTTCCACGATCAGGGGAGATAATCATCTTCAGGCTGCCTATGCCAGAGGAAATAACAATCATCTATCCACCTTGGATGTACCAAGAACTTCTCCTCTTGCTCTGCCCAGAGACAATCCTCAGGTTCCGTAGAGACCAAATGCGTAACTGGATCAATTACTATTGTGCACGTGGCTCCCATCTCCTCCGCCCTTGAACTGCTTCGTATAAAATCCTCAAAATCGCTGAAAAGTAAAGAACATCCCTTGAGAATCCCTCTACGAATTTTCGGTAAGTAAGTCCGAACATCTCCACAGACACTGTCAAAGAACAACCTATGTATTGTTTTCAGAACTCTCAGAACGTTTGTCAATACCCCTTCATGCTCACTTTCATCAGTTTGAGTCTCAGAATAAGATTTGTGATCGCCTTTCAATTCTTTATCCCTAAAGTAGTCATATTTTGCCACAACAATCAAGTTCTCTGTGCGATATCACTCCACACACTCTCATTGTCATCAAGAATAACAATGCCCCTCTCTTGGCCCAGTACTAGTACTAGGTCCAGGTTCTTCCTATCTTTTCCGTTGAAATCTTCACGAGCGATGATCCGGGAACCAAAGTATTTGGAATCTGGGTCCAGGAGCTTGACAGCTGCCTTAGCGTAACATCGGGTACCCATCGTGCATACATACATCTGAAACAAGCTACTGGCTTGTTCAAGAAAAGTGCGCACAAATGGCCTCAACTTCACCAAATTGTCATCATCTATCTGGAATAAACTGCCATTGAAAGGATGAACTTGCTTCTTCAAATATTTCTCTCCGGATGAGAGGCTTTTAATCTTTCGACAGTGGAGCAGCGTATGGTCTAAATCTAGAACAAGATGGAGCTTCCTCTTCCTCAACAAAGCCTTTGTGTTTCTTTTCTTCAAACCTGAAACTTCTTCTTCACTGTACCTTAATCCTGGCAGCATATAATCAAAAGATAAACCGAAAGAACCATCCATGGCTTGGTTGCAAAAAATGCACCTTCTGTTCCGAACAGTAGAATGGGTGCATGACAGAAGCGGCTCAGAAGAACAAGGATCTACACCAGCGAAACCACCACAGCTTCTCTTGATAACAAACTGTCTTCCTAACACACTCGAGTTTGTAACTGTATGTCCCCATTTTGTGTGTTTTGATTGTTTGTTTGAAGAGGGTTTCGAAAATTTGCAAGAAAGGATTTTAAAAGATTCAAAGAACAAAGATTGAGAAGCCCTAGAATGAATGCCTGTTGCTAGAAATTGTTTTTATTGGGTTTCAATCGGTAAGAATTACCAAGAAAAGGAGTCATTTGTAGAATTTCAAAGAGATTTTATTGAAACAAAGTTGAGAGGTAGTGATTGTGTAAAAAAAATCTTTTCCTGAGTGAAGTGGGAATTAAGACAAAACGCGATTAAAATGGCTAATGGAGGGATACGGATACAGTAGTTGTTAGAACTCAAAAGACTTTGGAGCCAAGATGGTTCTCTCTAACCCTAAGCTAAGCCTATTTCCTTTCTGGGCAAGTAAAAGCTTTTTCTTAATTAATTTAACTGTTTAATGAAATTCAGTGTTATAAAATAAGACGTTAATGTTTATACTTATATTCATTCTTTTTCTTTTTTTTTTCAAATAAAAAAATTATTTTACCTTTTTGGTTTCTCTGTATACTGGTGCAAGTGGGTGCTTGAGTTTCTTAGTACATATAAACTAACGAGTTTACCTAAAATGGTTTTAATGTCAAACAATTTCAGGAGTCATTTGTTAAGGATGACTTTACTGCATAACATCAGATATTTTATTAGATAATATTTATGTGAAAAATAAAAGTTTTCCTGCAAGTCCTTAGAAGTGGTGAACAGAGGATTATGTAATTTAGCATTTTAGTCAAGTGCTTTATCAGGAATCTCACAATGCGCAGACTGTGAGGCTGAGAAGGATGACGAGCTGGTTGAGGTGTTTTGTAAAATGGCGGCGAAGAATTGCATATTTTCTGTACTTTGACTAATTGATAGAGGTCTAGTAGAGGTTAAGTGAAGTTCTTGAAGTTTTTGAACAGCCGAAGAAGAGTGATTTGAACCGGAAGCGCATACTTGCAATGCTCTTTTGGGGCTTAGTGTTGGTCAATGAGGATGCATATAAGATGATGGACGAGATGGGAAAGTGTGGCATTGGTCCGAATTCTCGACTTTATGATATACTCATTTTCTCGTCAACTAACAGAGGCTAGACGAATTAAAGAGGCTTACTCAGTTTTTCAGAGAGCAGTAGTAAGCCACCTAACCCAGCCAACTCGGAGTACCTATGAAATTTTTAGGATGCTTTGCAATCAAGACCTTGTAGATATGGCAATGAGGATTTTAGATCTGATGAAGTCAAAGGGCGTGCTTCCTAGAATGCACATTTTATTTTGAATTCACAGTCTAAACTTGGGATTACTCCCATTTCAATTTTTTTTCCCCGGATAGCACATAAAATGGTTAGATGCAAGAATGGAAAAAAATGAGACAAGTCAAAATATTGCACCAGGATCAAGCTTCTGTCAACCTTCTACCAGTCTGTGTCTTTTGGCAAGCTAAGTAGTTGATCAAAGGAGACGCTTCTGGTAGAAAGATATGAACCAAAACTTCACTAACAAAATCAAAAACTCTGAAGAAAACATCTCACGGCATAGCTTTTGTGATTTACCGAGCCAAAAATACGAAGAAACAGAGAAGAAAAAGCCACAAAAGTTTTTCTGATTTTCTGATCTGAGATGATTGCGACATATTATTCACCTTCAACACCATGAATAAACGTCCAGTCACTCCGATACAAGTTACGTGACAAGACTAGCTAATCAAGAGACAAGTCCTTGCGAGTTTGCACCGTATTGATCTTAAACCGTCCAAGAATGCTGTTCTTGACTGAAATCAATCAAATCGTGATATGAAATCTTGCAAGGAAACATAATATTTCAACAGAGTACCTTGGTTAATTCTGGACATATCCACTATAAGATCATGCCAGCATTAAGAAACATTAATATTTTCAGAAGTTTTAGAGCACATGAGTTTACTTCATCAAACACAACATGCTCTTTCCACAGAACAATTTTTTATAATTTCCTCTGCCTTTCGAGCTCTTCCACTGGAACAATTAGTCATGAATACATCAAAGTGCAACATATCTTAAGAAAGTTCTATAATTTTCTTGGTTTGGTATCATCGTGATCTCCAATTTTTTTTTGTAGTATTTTGATTTTCATGTCTTCAAGTATCACATGATATGCTTTATTGCATATTGGTGCCAAAATCATTAGGACTCTGATATGAACTTTTGGACACATCATTCTTTAAATTTTTAAAAGACTAAAGTTTCATGTTCTCTGAAATTTCTTATGTACACTAAAAATTTTCATGTACTCTCAAAATTTTCATCGAAACCTAGCTGGTTCATATAGCTGGACCGACCTTGTTTGCTGGGAAGGTTAATTGCAGATGAAATCCCGCACAATCAAATAGATAAGAAAAGTTTTTACTCTGGACTACCAAGCTAAAGTGTGTGTGTGTGTGTGTGTGTGTGTGTGTGTGTGTGTATTGTCATGCTCAAGTTTGGACGTCAACACCGAGGAAGCCAACTTATAAATTCGTAAACATGGAGGTCTGGACCTAAGCATTTTCACACACATGTATATGTTGATGAAGAGTGGAGCTAAAATCAGAAATTCAAATTATAATCGAGTCTAACAAGTCAGATATATAGTCAGAAAGTATCTGCCTCGTCGTATAGTCTTCAACGACATGTCGGTTGTTATCTCGTTTGGTATATACGGCATTAACTCAATGTTGTCTGGGGTGGTTAGTGAGGCACATGACTTGTCACATGCGTCACTTAAATCGCTTACATATATATATATGAGACTTGACTGAACCTTCACAGCCTTCCCACTTGATATCCCGTCTTCCTTATTTGGTGCAATTTAAGGGGAAACAACTACGGGCATCGAACTCACACGCACACTATCATGCATAACAACACTCCTCTTCTTTTCCTATGGAATTTGCAATACTTTCATTTCTTCACTGGGGCCCTTCTAAATCAATTCCAACTGGAACAGATAGGAACCAATAGAAGGCAACTGCTGGAGAGAACTACTTATTGCTGTCTATCCCCAACCTAAGGAAGGGCATTCAAAGGGTAGTATTGTTTTGAGGGAGGGACAGCGTGGTTGACGAGCCACTACGAGGAAGCGACTGGACTGGAGTGCTTTTATCAAATGATGCATGTGGCTGAGCCATTCCCATTCCAACTGGTTGCCCAAACGAGATTCTTCAGATAGCGGAGAAAACCATTTCTCTAAAAAATAGAGGCTCGGTAAATATTTCAGTTGTATCTCCTTTTTTTTTCTTCGAATGGTTGAGTTTTATCTAAATTTGTGGTGAATTGCTCATGGTTTAAGACGCAAAATATGCAGTAATATCATTGCTCTGTATGCTGGTTTTCTTATGCTTAAATCTTAAGCCTTAGAATAAATAAAGATACCATCGGCTGGTGTTATGACAAAACTACTGGATTGATGAGTGCAATTGCTTAGCCTTGGTGCTCTATTTGTAAGAGTAGCCACTTCATGTGAATTGCTAAAGTGTAAGACTGAATCCTGAAACACACCTTTATCCTGCATTTACCCATTTTTGGTGAACAACCTTTTCTGCTTTTGAGAACATATTGGTGAGCTTTTTCTTAGTCATATTTACTTATTTTTCATATTAGTCTTAATATAATGCAGCATGAACTTGGTTCAATGTCTGTTTTAGCTGATCCTTTGAGAAAGCATGTCAGGTTGGATCATGACGCTGAGGCCCAAGCAGCATCCTGTTGTGTAAGTATATTTTCATTTCTGCATAAAGATGAAAATATTACATTTGCTAGAGTGACTTTATTACAAGTCCTTTTCCAGCTTCTGGCCCATCTTTTGTACTTACGCAGGTGTTACCATCCTATAGTTGCTACAATAGACATAGCTAAAATGTGAAGTATTTGGAAAATGTCTTTTAGTTTTTGCACCAAGTTAACGCTTGCATTATGGTGGTTCCTTTGTTGGAGGGCTCTTCAACACCGTATCTAGTTACAATTTGGTTACGTATTTGCAGCGTTCCTGTGTTATTGAATTTGATGAGGAAATCCTAGACTGCCTAGTGTAGCACCGTGCTGATGATGGAAGTTTGGTATACAGTCACACACACTATTGTGAATCCGGTTATTTCTTTAACACATTTATCTGTTTAACCATTTTTTTTTTAATAGATTTGTAAATGGCAAGAGGGCCTGGCATAACAACAAATAATGTTGCTGAATATCGAGACTTGATTTTGGGATTGAAATATGCCCTTCAATACGGCTTTTACAACATCCGTGTGCGGCAGACTCCAAACTTGTCTGCTCGAAGGTTTGTGTTACCTTTACAAAATATTTTTTAAAAAAATTGGATTTTATGATTAGCTCATTGATGACAATGTTTCACTATATTCTGATTTTTATCTCGTTGGTTCCTTAACTTCTTTTCCTAGCTTTTCTTGCACAGGTTGTTTCATGATGCAGGTTGTTGATTCATGGAAGACCATTCACCAGGGCATGGCTGAACTATATGGGGAGGCCAAGAGGGAGAGGATAAATTGCTTTCCATATAGATAGCTTATGTTCTAAGGGTGACTATAGTTTTTGTGTCTTACGGTTCTTATGGCTTTGTACAAGATAATGTCTTTATCCTCCCATTGACTCCCATGCGTTGGTTATAAAAGTTCTCGCTGCTGCTTTTTCCTTTTCTTGCACAAGTTTCTGATATTTTTCTTTGCACATTTGGAAGAACCTGAACTCTTGAGGCTGATGCTCAAGCGAACGTGGCCGCTGGTCTTATTGGTGAGGCTGGCTTAATTATTTGACTGTTATGCCATTCACATTGCTTCAATCAATCCATGAATACTTAATTAGCTTTATCTGTTGCTCCAGCTGGTGAATTTGCAGAGAAGCGCGCGATATAGTGCATACGATGATTGGCTGTTGGATACATTTTAGGTTTGTTTGAGAACGATTGTGCATTGAGATCTAGCAAACATCATTACTCTTTAGGTTAAAAATTTATTATCTATGAAGGTGATATTGGCCATTCTCAGAACTCAACTCTGCAATTGAATGAGCAGGTTTTTTGCAACTGGACTTGGTGGTGTTAATAGGAGGTCAAATAACCTGAGCGAGACCTTGACGGCTTTATTTTGTTTTCACATTTTGACAATAGAGAATACCAATTGATTATGAACCTCACCTGAGATCGGGCTGATCGAAAGAGATAAGAAAAGAAATGTACAAACCCAAATGCTAAACTACTCTCTTTTAGCTTGCATGTGGTTAATGTAACTAAGAATGCTGATAATTTTTTCTCTTTTAGGGTCCACTTCTGAACATAAGCTATTATCCTCCACAAAAAATCGACTTATCTAAGGGGAAGAGCCTGGAAAGGAGAACACTTGAATTACACATTTCATTGCGTGAGTCTTATGACTGAAGGTACATTAAATTTCCTATTGTTTTCTTACTGCCAAAATTAAATTGTTTTGTACATTGCCTCCAAATTGAGTTTAGGAATTTAATTTTCTTCATTTTTAGTTCAGTTTTCAAAACACAAGATTCTCACTTAATTCTTCTTAATGCAAACATGTAAGCTTATACTTCTTTTGTACCTCATGGAATGCTTGCAAAGGTTGATGCAGTCAAAGTCAATGCAAACTTCAAAGACTTGTAATATTGACGATTTGATACTTTTAGTTTATGTTATGAGTTTAATATAATTAATTGGCTTTTATGTTTCAATGGTGCAGTTCAGAGCAATGTAATAAGTTTTGAGATTATTCAATAAATATTTCAAATCAAATGCCAATTGTAAATTTTGTCATTTTTATTTTGCTATTTTAAACATTTTTGTAACATATATGAAAAATAAAATGAAATTGAGGCGGTTAAGGATTTTATTAAAAAGAATAGAATTAGTAGAAACAAGGAACATACACACACACACACGTGAGAGAGTAACAGAAGCTATCAACTAACCCAGAAAACCGACCCGACCCACAAACATGACCCAGTCGTAACTTCCATTTCCGGCCACCGTTTCGGTCAAGCTTGGTACCAATCTGAAGCTTGAAGACTGACCATCATACCCTTGCCATTCACGTCGCCGAAAAACAACAAGAACGTCGGTGACCAAAGCTTGAAAACCCGCAACTGTTTCGCTTTGCCCTGCCAGGATTTTTGTCGGTTTTGGGTGACACTACCGGTTGGATTTTGTTCCTCATAGCCACCGGGAGTCATTGTTTTGCCGCCGGTCAATTGTTGGAAATTCACGGCTGTCGAGCTAGGTTCCGGCGTCGTTGCCGCGCATTGGAGCTCACCGCCGGTACCACTGAACACAACTTGGCCAAAAGTGTCTAACCCGTGCTTCCCAGCCAGCGTTGACCAAATTCCGGTGACCGTTGACAGGCAAGGGCATTTCGGTAATTTCACACTATGAGGGTAATTTTGTAATTTGAGCCTGTGGATATTTTAGTAATTCCAAGAATTGAGGATTGGGTGTAATTACGATTTTGAGGGTAATTCGGTGATTTACGATTTCAGAGTATTTTAATGATTTACGAACTTGATGGCATTTTAGTAATTTTATCGATATGGGAGTTGTAAATTATAAATATATGTTCATTTCGAGTATTATTGCATAAATTTAGTCATAATTACAATTTACAGAAAATAATTATGGCATTTCCTTAATTTAGGAGGATTCACGAGCGAGAACCGGTCCGCAGACGTGGATTATGACCGAGCATGAACACTGTCACTGTGAGTGGAATATTCAAAATCTATTTTCATAGTTAATTATGATAGTAATGCATGTTTGCGAAATAAGTGTTTTAAATGTTCTGATTTAATGATTTTCTCGAAATGGATTTTATTCACGCATTGATATTATATTAAAATATTTGGTTAATGATTTTTCGTATCGACATTGAATAAAATATAATAGTATTTTAAAGATGAGAAAAGTGGATTTAGATGTGATAATGAAAAGAAATGTGGTATGATTTAAAATATGGTTAAAAGGTATGTGAATATGTGTATAATGATTGTTTTTGAAATCATTAGACAGTACCCTTCCCCTTCAAATATAGTGATACAGATGAGATGAGTTAGAGGCCTTTTGGGCCAGTCTGAACACACATAGAGGCTTTGGGCCATGTGTTTGGCCGTTTCTGCCTTTTGGGGGCATATGCATGCGGTATGATGATTACCGAGATACAGATATGAGATATAGACAGATATTGAGATACAGATAATACAGATGAGATACAAGCTTTTAGGGCTTTTCTGAGTACACACAGAGGCTTTGGGCCGTGTGCTTGGGCGCTTTTATCTTTTGGGGACTAGATTTTGCATGGACAAATATGATGAGATATGAGATGGCATTTCCCTGTTTATCCGTGTAGCTCCAGG
The DNA here is from genome assembly GCA_018350135.1 of Citrus trifoliata. Lineage (NCBI taxonomy): Eukaryota > Viridiplantae > Streptophyta > Magnoliopsida > Sapindales > Rutaceae > Citrus > Citrus trifoliata. The sequence goes on along the minus strand of VKKW01000334.1, from coordinate 63,403 downwards.
GCGTGACGGTACCCAGATAGTACGTCATTATCCATCCATTGAGGTCCGGATACGATGAGATTATTACCCTAGGTACTTGTTTAGTGATGATTTCCAGATTTGAGTATTCTATATGATATTGTGATATGATTTCCATGGTTATTTAGTACAATATTATATATGCTTTTCATGGTTAGTAATCTGATTTAAATGTTAAATGATTTACTATTGGTTCTTGCATATGGTTTGATGAAATCGTGTTTAGAAATTATATGATTATTTCTTTTAAAGTAAAAATTAATTTTCAAAAGCTACTATCCACTCACTAATCTCACTGAGTTTGAAACTCACCCCGTTTTTATTATATTCCCCCCCCCCCCCACCAGGAGGTTGCAGGTACACTAGATCGACCCAACGACTGTAAATATATTTTGAGTCTTGGCCACGTGATGGTGTTAGAAGAAATAGATGTTTTTATTAGGACATCTTGGTTATCTCGTCCTGTTGGGATTGTATAATTTTGTTATATTATTATTTTGGGATTAAGAATAAACTGAGATATTAATATTAGTTATAATATTATCTTTTGAGACTGAAGATATAAAACTCAGCATTTTGGTTGAGGATGTTGATCACTAGAGTTTGTTGTATATTGAATTATATTGGGAGTGCTTGTCTTACATATTTGTAGATTGGGAGTGTTATATATATAAAGGAGATTCTGCTGAATTTTCGGCAGAATCCTTACTAATTAGATTATTATCAAGTTCGTTTTGATGGTACTAGATTGACTCGCCCAGGGGGATTCGAGGTGGATCGTTTCAAATTTTTAAATTTTTTCTCCGTTAAACATTAAAAGCATGGTATTGTTATCAGTGTGATACTATAGGATTAATATTTAATTGATACCATAGAATCAAAATTCATTCGATACCTTAGAATCATTATGTGTGCGATGTTCTAGAATCAAAATTTTTTTATACCACATTAACATAGAATCTCTGATATTATTTTTCAATGTCGGTTGGTTTGGGCTATCCTGACATTAAAATTAGGAGCCAGTGAAACATGTTGTTGACACCAAAATAGTATCAACAAAGGTCATTTTCCTAGTAGTAGTGTAGGGATTTTTTTCAATATTTTGACCTGTCTATAAATTTTGGAATAATAAAATAAAACCAAGCTCATGTTGACTTAGAGAATATTTGCGACTTCGTTTGCTTCACATAATACCTGAGAAATAATATCAACACTTAGATTAAGTTTGAAACCAAAATTTAATATAAAACAGCCCTACCTCAAAGGTTTTCAACGGATGCATGTCTAAACAAGGTATAGACAAAAATACTTAAACGATAAAATTATTACCATGAATAGAATTTAAAATAAGATACATATTTAATAAGATATTCTTAAAACTAGTAATCTCCAATTTGTAATGGAATTATAGCGTTTCTTTGGTCGGCATCACTAAACATGGATAAAATTTATCAAACATTTGGATGCTTTTTGTCGTTTTTGGAAACCTTGGTGCTTGCATGAACTTCCACAAAAATGATTAGTTAGCCTGGAGTAAAACTCCCTTTACATAGAATTGGTAAAATTTGACGCTAATACGAATTTGGTAGAATTTCTAACACAACAACTCATTTATGACATGATTAATTATTCAATTACGTATGCTATGTTGATTTATATTTTATTTAATAGATATATGTACATTTTTCATACTTTAAAAATTATTTATTTATATTTCAAATAAAATTTATGAGATTTTAAGAAGATAGCACTTCAAAATTTTTAGAAAATATAATAATTTTTTTTTAAATATGAGCCAACTTGAATTGCCACCTATAGCTAATAATACACTTCTAAAGGCAGTACTAAAAAATTTCTAGAAATATAATAAAAACATGTTGACAATATGATTTGTGAAGAAAATAAAATAAAATAAAATTTTGTTAAATGGGTAACACGAAAATTACACAATAATAGATTGGTCGAGTCAGCGTTTGAAATTCTTGACTTTGCTCAAATTTAACACGACCTGTCAACCTGATTCCTTTTTAATTAAGAGTTTTCATGAACATCAGATTTGTAGTAATTAGAGTTTGCTAGACCAAGTTACTCATATGACCATTATCAAGAATGTGGCACATGAATCTTGAACACAATTAGTTTTGTCTTACAAAAAAGTAGTGAAAGCAACTTCCAGCTAATATAGAAGATGATGAGAGTTTCAAAGCGAAATCAAAACATTAAGTTCGAATTTGTTAATTAGCTGCATACTATGGCCTATAATCACATTGGTCTGGGTGATCGCTTTAAAATCCATTTCCAGGGGACAGAAACAGCTTCCACCAGGACCGACTTGTCCGCTGATCAGAAACCTACTGGAACTGGGTGTAAAACTTGGCCAGGTGACCACTGTGGTGGTTTATTCTCTAAGCATGGCCAAAAGTATCCTTCAAAACCATGATTCATCATTCTGTAATCGAACAGTCCCTGATGCAACAACGTCCTACCAGCGCTACGAATTTAGTTTGGCTGCCAATCTCAACACCGTGGAAAAATCTTAACAAAATATGCAATATGCATATTTTTACTTGTCAGAAACTCGATGCCAATCAAGACCTCCGGCGCAAGAAAATCAAAGATCTTCTTGCTTATGCGGAAGAACATTGTCGTGCGGCTAAACCAATAGATTTTTGCAAAGCTGCTTTCAATACTTAGCTTGTCATCCAACAAAATTTTTTTCTATTGATTTGGTTGATCCCAATGAACGAGCGTTTTAAGGAAATAGTTTGATATAATGGAAGAAGTATTTTTTAAAAATAGATTAATATTGTAAAAAAATTAAATTACCAATTTTTTTGGACATTAAAAAAAATTAATATACTAACTTCTTAGTAGAGTGTTCCACAAATATTAATATATATTTGTTTTGTTTTTATTTTATTTTGTGGTTGTGAAATTGATAATTTATTTATTTTTTTATTAAAGTCCAAAAAATAAACATTATTGTAAGAGAGTAATATTGTGAAAGTTAAGCCAAGAGGAATAAAAAGCGATGGTAGGGGTGCCAACAATTTAATACACTACTACAAAAATGAGTTTTACTAACACCAACTTAGTGTCAGTAATTACTTTTGCTAACACTTATTAATGGAGTCAGTAATGCTCAAGTTAGAACGCACTGACACTATTTTATACTATTAGTATTTGATAATACTATTTTATATGTTAGTAATTCGTGTCATTATAGTATCGCCAAAACAATGACACTATAGTGTTAGTATTTAATGATACAATTTACATGTTAATGATTTATGTGACTAGTATACTTAGTGTTGTTATGCTAGTTTTGGTTAATAGTATATTTTTGTTTTAATTATATTTTCTCATTTGTTTTACAATACAAAAACTCAAAACATATTACATATACCAAATCTTGCAAAACAATTCACATAATAAATATCCCAAACTCATCACTTAAATTAACATAATTCAATTACACTGTTTGGAGAAAAAAAAATAATAAGTACCAAACTAAGTTTTTGACAACAAATTATTAAATTAGTTTCAATAAACATCATCCAACAAAAGAAAGCACAAGGTTACTCAATATCAATCTGTGGCTTCATTTTTTCTTCAACTACAAGTACATAAAATCAATTAGTATACCAAAATATTAATTATTGTAATAAATAAATATACTATATTGTAATCCAGCTTAAAAATTAGGCCTGCACGACACCAGTTTCTTTAGTAGTACATAAGCAATTGGTGTACCATATTAAGTAATAAATAAATACAATTAAATTTAAACAAGACATTGGTAGTTCTAGAAAGTAGCCATATGCTTTAGCATGGTAGGGGCTTTGCTAAATTTTAAGATGCATATTTCTTTCAATTATGTCTCCCTCATTGCAAATTGTCTCTAGAAATATAATTTGTCACAAGAATTAAAGATACATGACAAGTGCTTTCCAGAACATCCTCTGAAAAGTAATATAATAAAAATTAGTAGAAACACTTGACAATTAAGAAAAATTAGATAGAAATATTATTAGAAGCCTCTTATCCTTTTCATACCATCTAGGCTTCCAATTTAAAGATTCCCATCATCATTTCTCTTTCTTTTTTCTCCATTCAATCCCTGCATACCAACTCCCAAAATCAGCACAAAAACTTAATAATTTTATTATGATTTTTACATTTGCACAAAATAAATGATTCAACATGAAAAGATAGAAATAAATAACTAAAGAAAAGAAAGACCAATTAACCTTATTATTTTCACATAACAACCCAATTTCGGAAGCCAGAGGTGGAGACAAATTCATAAAACTTTCAACAGTAAGCCCCACTGCCTTCTTTCTGCTTCTGTTATCATGGCTAATATTTATTTTTATATTAACATAATACATATAGAAAACAAGCGCATACATGCTTAATGCATAGTAGCCTACCTATGTAAAGGCCGGTAAGAAAACACATAATATTATAAAGAGTCAGATAGTTACAAGCTGATATTAAAAATTTGATGTACAGTGGAAATAAGAGCTTGTTAATAAACAATACAAACTCCTTGACAATATTACAACATTTATTGATCCTAATAATCAGCTTTCCAGGAATTCAACTATCAGACCTTACATTCCTAAGTTTTGTTTTCTGATCTTATTTCAACACAAATTCTAGCAAACTTGTACATGCATTCATGCGCAATAACACTTCTCAAATCAAATATAGTCATCCTACTAAGAAGTAAACATGCATTCGTGTGGTCAAGGACTTTAATCATTCTCTGTTAAAAAAAACAATGAAACTCTTAGTCTCTTTAATTTGATTAAAAATTAAACAAATGAAGATTAGTACGTAGTAGAGGTTCTGTACTATTATTGTGAAGTAGAGGAAAGAGAAGAGTTTGATAGAAAATAATGGGAGAGTGAGTGGGGGAAGGAATTGGACTGCCAGTAGAAAGAGCCCTGTGAGGATGTGCTTTTGAACATCAAGAAGTTGCAGCCCCACTAATCTTCTACTTTGAAGCTCGAGGGCTTGTTGCAAATCAGCTTGCTCCTTTATTTTTCCCCTCCATAGCATGTCCTGAGTATTATTATTCAACATTCTTGCGTTAAAAAGACTAACAAAAGCCAGAAATTAAAGAACATTCTTGCATTATTGAACATTCATCAGTCAGGGTTTCACAAGGAGAAAACTCCCCTTTTCAATTTGTTGCTATTGCTTCCGGTAAATAAATAACAAAGTATCTTCTTTTCATTTTTTAAAATAAAAAATAAAACAAAGTTACCATAATCAAGCATTGCAGCAGCCACAGCTCTTTGAGTAGGTTCAACTATCAACTAGACTTCGCAATTGGAGTTCCGAAGCAGGACTCTGCTGCCATTTACAGAAAACTGCAAAGCAACACTAGATGAGACCACGGGTCTTCGCGTCAAGCAGTCCATACAATTGTTTTATTTGCTAGGTTGCAGCTGTCAATGAGCCAGATTCCAACCTTGAAGCCATTGCCACTGGTGTAAAATCCAAAAGCAAAATGGCCAAAAGGGGAAGGCCAGAAATTTGAAGATGAGTTTGTGTAAAGGGTGGAAATAAAAAAGAAACTCAAAATTTTTGAATAACCAGAAATGAAATTCAAAGGAAAAATGAAAGGTACAAAGATTGAATAGAGCAAAGTGCCTGTACTAGTATGAAACTTTTCTCTCCGCAGTTTTAATGCCTATAATGCCTCTTACCCATGCCTAAAAGAAGATTGAATTAGGCTTTTTACCTTGTGTGGCTGACGATAGCAAACGAAACTGGAGAGAGAACGAAACCAGAGGCAGCAAACAAAGCAAATGGAGAACGGCTAGAAGTTGCATTGTCGGTACGTTGGAACGGAAGTTATAGTGGCGGCGGGGTGGGTGCGGGCGTTTCGTAGGAGCGACAGTGTGGTCATTTTCCATCTTTCACGATAGAGAAGAAGAAGTCAAGCAAGGGAAGGGAAATTAGGTAGCGACTGCTGCGTGGGCTCTCTTGCACAATAAAGAAGGGGAATTAAGGTTTTGTGTTGATATAACATTATGTCTCTAACTTAAATCTATAGGGTTCAGTGGTTTGTGGTCTATATTTATAACTTTTAGAGTTTTAGAAGTTCCAGGTTCGAGTTGAAATCAAAATAAATTATAATTTTTTTTAATCTCTGATATATTAGTATCAGTGATCTTCGATATTTAATTTATTGACACACTAATATCAATAATTTGTGACACCTATTTGTCAAAAGTGGAAAATGATGCATAGTTAGGTAATTACAAACACTTTTTTTAAAGTATCAAAACTAAAGTATCAGTAAAAGTCATTTTTGTAGTAGTGATAGCAGGGATGTTTTGTGGTATTTTAAAAATATGAGAACTAAACAAGCACTAACCTCAAAATATAGAGACTAAACGAGCTTTTACCTTATTTTTCTTTTCTTATTTTCTTGTAGGAATTACAAGTTAATTATGACAACTGATATAACATGATTTGTTTGCTGCGGGGAATAATACAACTTCAATTACAACAAAATGGGCAATGGCAGAACTACTCCACAACCCAGAGGCTTTATCTAAATTAAAATTGTAGTTATAACAAATAGTTGGCAAAGGCAAAGCAATTAAGGAATCATACATCACTTAATTGGTTACCTTATCTAGAAGTAGTTGTTAAAGAAACCTTCAGATTGCACCCACCAATTCCCTTGTTACTTCCTCGCAAAGCCTCAGAAGATGGAGAAACCATAGGCTTCATAGTACCAAAAGGTGCAAGAGTTTTGGTCAATGTTTAGGCTACTAGCAGAGATGAAAGTACATGGGACCACGCTCACTCTTTTATGCCCAAAAGGTTCTTAGGATCAGTTGTTGATTTCATAGGCCGAAATTTTGAGTCGATCCCCTTTGGAGTTGGGCGGCGAATTTGCCCTGATTTGCCATGAGATATCACAATGTTATATCCACTGTGAGGTTCACTCAGTAATTCTTTTGATTGGAAGCTTGATTTTCCATATAGACGTGGCAGAAAAATTTGGCCTCGCCATACATGAGGCTCAACCTCTTCATATTGTGCCTTTTACCATTTAGTCCCATACCATAATTTTGTTTCTTCCCCGGAGGAGTGAATTTCCAGCATGTTGTAGCCAATAAAGCAGTTTGTCATTGGATATATTCATCATTCTTCTTAGCAACTATCTAGTTGACCAGCTTAATCCACTTTTGAGTGGATTAATATATATCGTAAGCAAATAATATGTAAAACTTTGAAAAATAAAGGACCATTATAAATCATTTAATAAATCTTATGTATGAACACTAGTTTTGCAGGTCCTGGATGATTTATTTCCTATTTTAACTTTTTTGATAATAGGATATTTTAATAGTACTACCATACGTTGCGTGCCATATGCATGCATTTTACAAGAAGTTTAATTCATTTGAGAATATGGTGTTTTTGCCACAATTTTCTAGCCATGATATAGATTTTGCGGCCAAAAGTTTGCACGTTTTCGAAGATATTCCAATTGACTTCAATATAAGACACCAAAATTTGTGGTGAAAAATGTTTAGTTTACCCACACAATGTTTGTCATTAAACGAAGTTTTAGGCTGTGAGAAAAATGTTGTGTTTATCATTCTTAAAGCAAATGAGTTGTTTCTACCTACCCCCCCCCCCCCCCCCCCCCCCCCCACCAAAAAAAGGATAAATATCAAAATTTGTCAATGGTGATCAAACCTTGAATTGAGCCTGCTAGTTATTAAAAATTTATTAAAAGGTGTAGTATTTATCTCAACAAAAGCATGCCCATTATTAGAGTTTGACTCACGATGAGCTTTAAAATAGTAAAAACATAAGTGTTTGCCATGAAATACATCATCAAAGTGAAAATACAACAAGAAAAATATAAAAATAAAGTTGAGATATAAAAAGGACCACAAAGTGTCACGCTTTAGTCTTTAAGTTTCTCTCCATCTCCATGAGATACCCTCTGTTGCAGCTCTGAAATCCTTTTTTTTTTCTTTTGTGTGTGTGTGACGTCAATGGATATATCTCTAATGTGTTTCCTTAAAATGTGCTCCTTTATAACTTGGGACTAAGGTAACCCAAAAAGGCATGAGGACACTTGTCCATTCTTCGCATTCTAGGACCCCATTTCTTTTTGTGTTGTCTGTCACGCCTACCACTGTTTTGGCTACACTTGACAGTGGTAGTGCAGTAATGGCTGCAGCAGAATCTGTCAAATAGCGCGTGAATAGCCTGGACAGTTTTGTCTGTACTCAGTCTTGGATTGTTGCAGCATGTGCTCTAACATTTTCTTTGGCTTAGGCTTGTTTTTGCTCATATGCAGATAAGTCTTTTGTCGTTTTCTACAAGCTCATTGTTGCAACAATGTAGTCGCTCTTCTACAACATCCATCAACAAAGCATGAGTTTTTGGGTCACCTACAATATCACATTTAATCAGAGCTAAAAATGATCTAAAACACATCAAATTATTATACTCATGCAAAATTTACTATGAATGGGATAAAAATTCATCATTAACTCTCCAAGTAATATTAATATAGGTCTAGAAATGTTATGATAACTCTTATTTTATGGAGTTAACACTTAGGGACCATAACCACTTATATAGACAACTTTTTCCTAGTGTCATTAGGTATTCCTAATTCTGTCCATCATAGAATTAGAATATCATTAGCTTTTTATACATTAAAGGCCCACACCCTATTAGATTCATTAAAACCCATAATATCGAAAACCTTAATAGATATCTTTTAATTAGGCTTAACCTTATATGATAGTCTACAACACATAATTATTCACATATAAGCCCAACGTTGGATTAAGAATCGAATAATGCTAAATTTAAAAATCCAACAATCTCCCACTTGGACTCTATATGTAACTTTATAATGATGCTTTGCAAAAAATAACCGTATGAGCTCAACCTTATTATCAGTACTGAAATGTATCTACAATCAATTCGGTCCATCAATCATACTAATATAGGATCAAAATGACCTTCGTTATAATTATCATAACTCGACCGATCAATGGCCACTATGCCAATACCATTTAATGACATGGATCATGATGTGGATCTGTAGCATGAAAATTTCATGCATTATGATCTTCACATGCCTCTTTCCAATTGGTCCACCTTTAAATCTTAGTGAGATTAAACCAAATGAAAATCAAAGTATGAATAAACCAAAACTTTATTTATGCAGAAAATAACCTAAAACATTTATAAACTAAAATAACTAAAAAATGTCTATATTATAAGAGCATCTAAAATCACAAACTCCCACTAAAATTGAATATCTTTTAATGACATGACACCCATATGAGCAACATGCTCAAGAAACATTTTGGGTTGCGATCCTTTAGTAAGTAGATTCGCAATCATGGAGTTTGTGTCGATATGCTCAATAGACAATTGTTTACTCTGAACTCTTTCTTTAATAACTAGAAATCTAATGTCTATATACTTTTGTCGATCTCTTATTGTTATTGGAATAAAGCATTGTTGACTTATTGTCACAAACTAATCTGAGTGGTCTATCAACACCAACTACTATACGAACTCCTGTGTCAAAATTCTGCAGTCATATTTCATGATTGGATGCCTCATAACATGTTATGAGCTCTGCTACCATTGTAGAAGAGGCTGTAAAAGACTGTTTAACACTCTTCCAGGAGACAACACCCTAGCCCGTAGATAGATGTAGTTTGAAGTGGATTTCATACTATCTTGGCATGCAAAAAAATGGGAGTTAGTATACCTAACAATCTCAAGCTGATCTGACCTCCGATATGTGACCATGTAGTCTTTTGTTCTCTATACGTATCGCAAGACCCATTTTGCTGATTTCCTAGGGTCTACTCTTGGATTACTTAGATATTTGCCTAACATCCCTGTAAAGTACGTAATATCTGGTCGCGTACAAAATTGAGCAAATATTAAACTTCCTACTGTTGAAACATAAGGAATCTTCTGTATTTTTTTCCTTCAAAATTACTCTTAGAGCACTGATTAAAACTAAACTTGTCTCCCTTAGCCAAAGGGGTATCACCTGATTGTAAACTTGTATGCCATATCTCTTGAGAACCGTTTTTATATACCTCTTTTGTGATAATCCAAGAATACCTCCAGCGATTCCGGTGTATATGTATGCCTAATACAAAAGATGCATCACTAAGATCTTTCATATCAAAGTTCTTAGTTAGAAATCTTTAGATTTCGTGCAATAATCCTAAATCACTACTGGCAAGCAAAATGTTATCGACACATAAAACTAAAAACATATACTTTCTCCCACAAAACTTATGGCATATGCAATCATCGACCAAATTCATTTCAAAACCGAATAAGATGATCACTTGATTAAACTTGAAATACCAATGTCGAATGCTTGCTTGAGCGCATAGATGGATTTTTTAAATTTACAAACTATATTGATAACTTTATGAAATGAGAGTTATTACGACAATTCTACACTTAAATCAAGACCGCTTAGAGAGTAAATGATGTGTTTTTATTATATTTTGGTTATTTTTTACACAAACATCCATTTTAGTTTAGTCTTAATAAGTTTTGCTTAATTTAAAGTAATTTGTACTCAAAACATGTGCATAATTATAGGTTTTCAGAAGTTTATAATCCATGAAGGGATGCTGAGATATTAGGCTAGCAAGAAGAAGAAAGAATATGGTCGTAAAAGAAGTGAAACACAACCGAGAACAATACAGTGTTATAACTATTGCTGGAGTGACCATTGCTGTAGCAATCCTTGAACACCGAGGGAGAAAACTTAGTGCGGATTAGCTGCAGAATTACGATCTGCAGTTTCCTAATTTGACTCATGTATGCCCGAGACTTTTGTTTACCCTAGTTTTCAATTATAAAAAGAGGCGCGCATCACATAAAATGGCGACAAGGAATTATCCTTGGGGAAATTGGAGAGAAAAAGAAGAAGAAGATCCGAATTCAAGGGAACGGATGCAGCATCATTGAAGAATACAGCAAAGTTATTTGGATTCACTTTTTGCCGTTCTTGACTTATACCTTTCTTCACTCTTTGACTGAACTAATGTATTTCGTGACCAATATGTTGCTGTTTGTTTTTCTCTTTCAGAATATGAACTAAACTTACTTATAGTTGAGTGACAAACAATCTAATGGGTTCTTGACTGTTCTTATGAGTTGCTATATAACTACTGTAGCATTTTACTTTAATAGCTATTATTAAAACTGTTATTTCGGTTGACCACCCATTTAAGGGTTCAAGTTAAAATAGAGCCGCAAAATGGCATGTCTTAGTGGATATTATTAGAGTAATACTTGATCATAATTTAAGTTTCCTGCATTAAATTTATCTTGAATCCTATAAGAGCCATACTTTAAGTTAAGATTTGTGATAAACTAGACATAGTTACTCACCTTGTAAGGTGGAGAGAATGGATGTTCATAGTGCCATGCTGTAGGTAGAATAGCAACTGGTCATTGCTAAAATACTTAAAGGTATGAGAATTTCAATATGCGACTGCTGAGGATGTAAAATAATTCTACCCAGTGCTATAAAAATTGTTGTAGCAACTGGTGTTAACTTGATGAAAAGCAGTCAACCCATAAAAAGAGTTTGATCATTCAACTACCTTATTCTCATTTGATTCTTCGACGCATTTTATTTAATTTATTTCATAACTGCATTGTTTCATTTTATTCTCTCACAATTATCAATTTCAATAGTAACCAACTTTACATTTGTTCATCTCGGAATAAAGGTAGATTGCACTATTGTGATTGTTGTAGCATTTCTTGTATCATCAATCCCTGTGGAGACGATCTTGAATATTCATCATTTTATTATTTGTTGTGTACACTTGCACATTGGCATTAATAGCATTTGATTAAAAAAATCACCAACACATTTTTGGCACCGTTGCCGGGGATTGATTGTTTATTTTCGAAGTATGAAGTAAGTCTTGATAATGTCAATTTGATTTGATTTGTTCTGTTTATTGATAGATTAACATTTGCATGCGCAAAGACAGATGTGTTGTATTCTAATTTGATTTTGAGATTGAAAGGACTGTAAAAAGACTGCGAAGAGAACAAAGGAATTTAAAAACTATTTCAGACATGGATAATTTGCAGGATGTGAAAAATTTGGACCCTTACGGGCCATTACAACTTGTCAACACTCAAGAAGAGTAGAATGAGCATGCTAACCAGAGACAACCAGGCAACAACAATATTATTTACATGGCAGATGACAGGGACAGAGCTATTAGAGATTATGATGTGTTAACTCCTCAAGTTGTACACCCTGAGATAATCAGACCTGAAGTGGAAGCCGTAAACTTTGAACGTAAGCCAGTAATGTTTCAAATGTTGCAAACAGTGGGTCAATTTAATGGACTACCAAATGAAGATCCTCACCTCCATCTTAAGTTGTTTTTAGAAGTGAGTGATACTTTTAAAATTGCTGAAGCAACACAAGATGCTTTAAGACTAAGGCTTTTTCCTTACTCCTTAAAAGATCGAGTAAGAGCATGGTAAAATTCATTACCATCTGATTCCATCACTACATGAAATGAGTTGGCTGATAAATTCTTAATGAAGTATTTCCCACCGACAAAAAATATAAAATTACGGAATGAGATTACTTCTTTCCATCAACTTGAAGATGCGAGTTTGTATGAGGCTTCGGAAAGATTCAAAGAACTACTCAAATGGTGTCCTTATCATGGCATTCCTTGTTGCATACAATTGGAGACTTTCTATAATGGGTTGAATCCTAGTACAAGATTGATGGTGAATGCTTCAGTAAATGGAGCTTTGTTATCCAAATCTTACACTGAAGCTTATGAAATTTTGGAGAGAATTGCCAACAATAATTATCAATGGCATCAACTAGAATGCCAGCAGCAAGAGGAGCAGCATGGGTACATAATATAAATGCAATTACAGCTTTATCAGCACAAGTAACCTCATTGACTAACATGATAAAAGCCATGACATCTGCTCCAGCAGCAGTAAAACAAGTTGCTGAACTATCTTGTGTATACTATGGTGAAGAACATGACTTCGATAACTGTCCTGGAAATCCAGCATCAGTGAACTATGTGGGTAATTTTAACCGATAGCTTCAAAACAACACATATTAAAATACTTACAACCCTAGATGGAAGCAACACCCAAATGTCTTATGGAGCAGTCAAAATCGAAATGCTCCAACATTGAATGGACAGAATAGGAACACTCAACCACTTAGTTTTCATCAGCAGTGTCAAAGGCAAAAACACACCAGTCAAGATCCAATCACTTCATTGGAAGCACTGATTAAGGAATACATTGCAAAGAATGAAGCAATTGTATAGAGTCAAGCTGTATCCTTGAGAAACTTGGAGAACCAAATGGGACAACTTGCCACAGCAATGAGTAGCAGAACTCAAGGAAGCTTACCCGTCAACATAGAAGATCCAAGAAGAGAGGGAAATGAACACTGCAAAGTAATCAACTTAATATCTGGAAATAATGTTGATATCCCTGTTGATGTGACTAAAAAAGGGCTGGAACTTAATTCCTCACAAAAACCACCTCAATATGAAAGTATGTTACAACAACCCAACCATCAAGACACTAGTGTTAGGGGTCAAGCTGTAGCAACAATGGAAGGAAATCAACAAGTACATGTTGAAAAAGAAGTCGCAACAGTAGTGGTAAAAGCCTACAACAGACCAAACGAACAGAGTTTGGTACCTCCTGAGGCTACCCAACAGTTTAGGCACCCATTTCCTTTTCCACAGAGATTCCAGAAGTAAAGACAAGACAAGCAGTTCAGCAAATTTCTGGAAGTGCTGAAGTAATTACACATTAACATACTTTTTGTGGAAGCTTCAGAGCAAATGACTAATTATGTAAAATTTCTAAAAGACATATTAGCAAGAACGAGAAAGTTGGGAGAATTTGAAACTGTTGCTTTAACATAGGAAAGCAATCATATGCTCTAAAGTAATATTCCTAAAAAATTGAAGGTTCCATGAAGCTTTAAAATGGCAGAGTACTTTGTGATTTGAGAGCCAGTATTAATCTGATGCCATTATCTATATTTAAGCAGTAGGGAGTAGGGGAATACAGGCCAACAATAGTCACTCTGCAATTGGCTGGCATATCTCATGCATATCCTGAAGGAAAAATTAAGGATGTACTAGTAAAGGTTGACAAATTCATATTTCCAGTGGACTTCATTGTACTAGACTTTGAGGCTGATAAAGAGGTATCTATTATACTTGGAAGACCTTTCCTAGCAACTGGGAAGACTCTGATAGATGTGCAAAAAGGAGACCTAACAATGAGAGTGAATGATCAGCAAGTCACATTTAATGTATTAGAGGCTATGAAGAACCCTGATAAGGTATAAGGTTGCAAACCCTATTACGAAGGAAGTGATGAAGAAAGAAATTATCAAATGGTTGGATGCTGGAATCATTTACCCGATATCCGGCAGCTCGTTGATGAGCCCAATCCAATGTGTTCCAAAAAAGGGAGGAATAACATTGATAGCAAATGAGAAGAATTAACTTATTCCTACAAGGACAGTGACCGGATGGAGAGTATGTATGGATTACAGGAAGCTCAACAAAGCCACAAGGAAGGATCACTTCCCACTCCTATACATAGATAAGATGTTAGACAGACTTGCTGGAAAACAATATTATTGTTTCCAAGATGGGTATTCAGGTTACAACTAAATTGCTATAACTTCAGAGGATCAAGAAAATACTACATTTACCTGTCCTTATGGAACTTTTGCCTTTAGAAGAATGCCCTTTGGTCTGTGCAATGGTTCAGCAACTTTTCAGAGATGAATGATGTCTATTTTTTCTGATATGGTGGAGCAAGCATTAAAAGTCTTCATGGATGACTTCTCAGTTTTTGGAGAGACATATAATAATTGTTTACACAACTTAGAAGAAGTTCTTAAAAGATGTGAGATGACTAACTTAGTACTCAATTGGGAAAAATGTCATTTCATGGTGCAAGAAGGCATAGTGTTGGGTCATAAGGTGTCCAAAAATGGCATTGAGGTAGACAAAGCAAAGATAGAAGTAATAGATAAACTGCCACCTCCCACTTCAATCAAGGGTATTAACAGTTTTTTGGTCATGTTGGATTTTACAGAAAATTCGTTAAGGACTTTTACAAGGTAGTTAAACCATTATGCTCATTGCTGGAACTTGATAAGCCTTTTCATTATGATAAAGATTGTCTTCAAGCCTTTGGAGAGTTAAAGAAAGCTTTGATCACTGCACCAGTAGTTATATCACCAGATTGGAATCTACCATTTGAACTGATGTGTGATGCCAGTGATCATTCTGTTAGAGCACTGTTAGGGCAGAGAAATGATAAGATTTTTCACTCTATATACTATGCAAGCAAAACTCTTACTTAAACTTAAATTAATTACACCACTACAGAGAAAGAGTTACTACTAGTAGTATTTACTTTTAATGAATTCAGAGCTTACTTGGTGGGTACTAAAGTGATAGTGTACACAGACCATGCAGCCATCAAGTACTTAATCTCAAAGAAGGATGCTAAACCAAGATTAATAAGATGGATCTTATTGCTTCAGGAGTTTGATTTGGAAATTAAAGATATAAAAGAGACTGAGAATCAAGTAGCAGACCACCTGTCGAGGTTAGAAGCAGACACAAGCACATTGATAAGAAATGACATCACTAAAACTTTTCCTGATGAACAACTATTAGTAGTACAACAAGCACAGATGCTGCAACAATCAGGATCGCCATGGTATGTAGAATTTGTTAACTACTTAGCAAGTAGATTGTTACCACCTGAGTTGAAGTTTCAGGAGAAAATGAAATTTCTTCATGATGTCAGAAGCTACCAGTGGGATGACCCATATTTATATAAGTTATACTCAGATCAAGTAATACGAAGATGTGCTTCAGAGGGAGAGATTCCCCACATACTGGAATCATGCCATGCTGCAGCATATGGAGGACATTTTGGTGGTCACAGAACAGCTGCTAAAGTTTTGTAATCAGATTATTATTGGCTTTCTATTTTTAAAGATGCTTATGAATTTGCTAAATGTTGTGACAGGTGTCAAAGGATAGGGAACATAACTCAAAGACATGAAATGCCATTGACAAACATTCTGGAAGTGAAAGTTTTTTATGTATGGGGAATAGATTTCATGGGTCCTTTTCCACCATCCTTTGGGAACTTATATATCCTGGTTACTGTGGATTATGTCTCCAAATGGGTAGAAGCTGCAACAATACCTACCAATGATGCTAAAGCAGTGGTGGACTTTTTTCAGAAAAAACATTTTTTTTCCATGTTTGGCACTCCAAGAGCAATTATTAGTGATGAGGGTACTCATTTTTGTAACAAAGTATTTGCTGCAGCTATGGTAAAGTATGGAGTTAGGCATAAAGTAGCAACAGTAGATCACCCACAATCCAATGACCATGCAGAAGTGTCTAATAGAGAGATTAAGAAGATCTTAGAAAAAGTAGTGGACCTATCAAGGAATAATTGGTCCTTGCGTTTACATGACTCTCCATGGGCCTACAAAACAACATATAAAACACCACTTGGCATGTCTCCCTACCGAATTATTTATGGGAAGGCTTGTCACTTGGCACTTGAGCTAGAGCATAAAGCATACTAGGCACTGAAGCAATTAAATTGGGATATACATGCTGCAGCAGAGCAAAGGAAGCTTCAACTATGTGACCTTGATGAATTATGGCTGTTCTCATACGAAAAATGCAAGAATCTATAAAGAGAGGAAAAAACACCGGCATGACAAGTATATCCAACACAGGAAATTAAGCCATGGTCAACTAGTGTTGCTCTATAATACAAGGTTAAGACTATTTCTAAAAAAACTAAAATCTCGATGGTCTAGACCTTTCAAGCTGCTCAGAATTTATCCTCATGTGGCTGTTGATCTCCTTGATGAAAATACAAGCCAAGAATTTAAAGTCAATGGGCACAGAGTTAAGCATTACATACACCCAGCTGCAGATTGGTCAAAGGAGGTCTTACTCCTTAAAGAACCAAGCTTTTGAGCAGTCAAAGAAGGTCAGGCTGAAGGACCTTAAATCAAACGCTCAATAAGAGGCAACTCATTGCGGGGGCAATCACTTCAACTAAGTTTGATCCTCTTTGGTTTTGTTGAAGACTCTTCCTTTTATTTAATTTTAATTTATTTATTTATTTTTATTTTCATTATTTCGGATATTGAACCTTTATTTTTGTTGTCGTTTTATGTCTTTATTTTTAATTTCTTAGGATTGGTTTTAGTTATTTTTAAATTTCTCGAGGGAAATATGTGTGACAAATGCATTCCATACTGACAATTGGGGTTGTATTGTTGAAAGAGTACAGAGGCAAGCCACGTGTCAGCAGCTATTGGAGAAGAGTATGTAATCTGTAATCGTTGATAGAGCAAACAATTAGGTGCTGCAGCAACCAATATTACCGTTACAATAACTTAAAGATGGAGCCTCTCACTTACCGTTGGAGATAAAATATGACAGATGGATGAATGGATTTGGATAGAATTGAGGAAGAAAAATCTTCGAAATTAATGCACTAATTTCTCTTCCCTATTTTTATGGGATATGCTTAATGAATTAAAAATATATTCTTCCTTAATTTATCTTTCTTTACCGGATTTATTTTCATCTAAATTCAACTATAAAAGGGAGTTATTGTGCTCAATGACCTACGACACTATTTCCCCTCTCCTTCACAATCACGACTCCAATAATTCTTAACTCCTTCTCATTTTACTCTCAGGCATATTACCATCAAATTCTTACTGATATAGCAATGCCAAGGTATAAAAGAACAGCCAACTGACTCAAAGATCCTTCACGCTTTCAAAGTTACCACGAGGAAGAAAAATATGAAGAATTCATTAAACCACGCAAGATTCCGGAAGAAAAAGGGTTTCAATTCCCACCTCAACCCACAGGAATTGTGCAAACAGTACACAATGCTACAACAAAGCGTGGGTGGCTAGAGTTTTGCAACCACCCTCGAGATCCTGTGCTGCCATTAGTAAAAGAATTTTACGCCAATTTGGTAAGCCCTGGTCAGCACAATATTTGGGTAAGAAACTCACTTATTCCATTAGACTCTCGAGTTATAAATGCTTTTTTATAATTTACCAACTGAAATTAATTGTGAGTATGCCAAGTTGCTTGACAAATTGAC
Organism: Citrus trifoliata; assembly: GCA_018350135.1. Classification (NCBI taxonomy): domain Eukaryota; kingdom Viridiplantae; phylum Streptophyta; class Magnoliopsida; order Sapindales; family Rutaceae; genus Citrus; species Citrus trifoliata. The sequence goes on along the minus strand of VKKW01000334.1, from coordinate 45,115 downwards.
CCCGCAAAGATGGAACACAATTTTCATGACACTTATAGTAGAGGATGCATCGTGGGCTAATGAGGATGAGCATGTAATTAACAGGATAGATTTAAAACCCATTGCTAAGGTGTGGGTGAAATTTCTGAAATACAGGCTTATGCCCACCACCCACACCACTACTATTACACAGGAAAGATTGGTACTGTTATACAATATTGTTAGAGGGCTTCCCATAGATGTGGGAAGCATTATCAAAAAAGAAATTCGAGATTACGCCATGAGAAACCACAAAGTTGTTGCCTTGCTATTTCCTTCACTCATCACCAGCATCAGTGTAGTATCAGGCGTTCGTCTTGATGCACATGATGAACATGTCAAGAATGATGATGCCCTTACTACACAAATGATGCAGCGTAAGTTTAAAATTCAAATATTCCATTAATTCTAAAGAATGCCAGAATAAAAGAACAACTAAACTCACGTTGATTCAAAAGAATGTAGTAAATTTAAGGGTTAAGACTCGTTGATTCCGTAGAATACCAAAAATTAACCGAACTCAAATACTCACAAAGAGATTTGAAAATTGAAAATATTATTGAAATCGAACATCTGCCTGTAAAAGCTACAAAAAACACTTATTTATACTAACTAAGACTTGTTCTAATATAATTAGAAAACCTATTTTAATAAGACGTATACCTAAATTAGGAATATTACCCAAATAAGTAATACTTAAACAATAAGACTCTAAATAGGAAACCAAATTAAACTAGAATACAAATTAATTAAAATATTCATAAATATTATACGTTTAAATCTAATTAGGATTTCTTCAATTTCTTGCTCTGCCTTATTCCCGCCAGGCTGGAGAAAATTAGTCCTCGAATTTTGTATGTTATAGTCTTCAAGAACATTTTCATGTGCATAAGGATTAATTTTTAAAACTGGGCTTTGATATAGACAACGAACTTTAAATTTTCCAACTTTTGTAATAACATCCATCTAATCACTCCAATGGCGTAAAATAAATTCTTCTATCAGCAACTTATCTAATAATGACTTCTCGTATTGTTCTTGTCGAACTTCAACATAGTTAAGGAAAAACGATTTCTTCTCATAATCCACTAACTGTTGAAAAATATCACAATTCTTTTTGTCTTCTTTTGGCAAATCAAGAGAAAATTAAGAGATTGTATCAACAACTATCTCTCTTTCCTCCATAAGATCAAAAGATGGATGAACAATTACCTCTTCTCATCCCACAATATCAAGATACTCATCAAATTTCAGAAATTGATCCAAATCAATGTCTTTGTGCTGAGGATTTGTTGTAGACACGAATGGCCAATTAATATTCTCCTCGGAAGGAATCATAGAGAAACAAAGTTACCATTTTCCTCATTATCCTCATAAGAAATATCATCATGAACAACTTCATCAAATCCATATGCCTGCTTTATGTGTAAAGATTTTTTATCTTGAAGTTTCTCTAAATCTTGAGAAATCAAATGTAAAATCCTCAACATCCTATTTAATGCTTCTTTCAAGACAAAATCTCTGTGGCTATGTTGCCGTTTCATGAATTTTTTTTCTTCTTTTCTATTTCTCTTTTTTTTCCTTTTGTTTTTGTGTTATTTGGGTTTTTTGGCTAAGATAAAAAAATAAAAGGGTAATACTGAAATAGAAGAAAGTATTAGGCCAAAAGTATAAATAAGTAAAAAGTGGGGTTTCCGGCGATGGATTAAGGATAATTTAGAACCAGACTTTTAGCTCTGATACCAAATTGATTAAGCAAAAGTTTAAAATTCAAATATTTCGTTGATTCTAGAGAATGCCGGAATAAAAGAATAACTAAACTTACGTTGATTCAAAAGAATGCCATAAATTTAGGGGTTAAAACTTGTTGATTCCGCAGAATACCGAGAATTAACCGAACTCAAATACTCACAAAGAGATTTGAAAATTGAAAATATTATTGAAATCCAACATCTAACTATAAAAGCTACAAAAGACACTTATTTATACTAACTAAGACTTATCCTAATATAATTAGAAAACCTATTTTAATAAGACTTATACCTAAATTATGAATATTACCCAAATAAGCAATGCTTAAAAAATAAAACTCTAAATAGGAAACCAAATTAAACTAAAATACAAATTCATTAAAATATTCATAAATACTATACGTTTAAATTTAATTAGGATTTCTTCAATTTCTTACTTTGCATCAACGCACCATTGAGAGAATTTATGGTGAAATTGCTGGAGCAACAACTGAACCAGCTGCTATAATAGGGGTGAGACGCACTATTGGGCTATAACAGAGAATATAAGCACTGAGCACCAGCATCACTCAATGTACTGAGGCTCAGCAGAGGGAAAACGATCGGTTTTGGAGCTACTTACAGCACCTGGAAAGCCACCTACACCAATTTGCTCTTTAAATGAAAAGTACCCACCGGAATTTCCCTGATTCATTACTCCAACAGTATAATTTTGACACCAACACTACCGATGCTCCAGCAGAGGTCAGTGAAAAAGCCACTAACACATATGAACCAGAAGAAGAAGCTATAGTAGACCCACAAGCAGAGGCTAACTTAAAAGATGTTGAACCATCTGACTAACCTGATGAAAAAGGTGACAAGTCTGCACTTGACACTTCACCAACAGAGGCAGAGGAAGAGTCTTAGAAAGAACGTGAGGAACCCCCAGTTAGGACCTTTTCCAAGCTCAGGAAAAAGCACATCATCCAAGAAGAGGAAGAAGATGAACCTGAAGAGGAGCCCCATATTCCAGTCCTTTCGAGAATGGGCAAGGAAAAAATAGCTACCCATCCTGCCTCTGAAGATAAAGCCGAGCAAGTTGATGTAGAACTGGAAGCTGCAGCTACCAGAGTCACTCGTACACCCACAGAAGCTAAGTAGCTATTTGACATCATTACCGCCATCATAGTTGAGGGACATGCAGCTGATACACCAGCTCCAGCTCCTCCATAACAAACTCCTAGCAAACATGTATGTGCTAGTCCTAGAGAATCCAGTAAAAGAAAGGGTAGCACTTCTAGAGGCATTGCTGCAACAGCCTCACCAAAACTAAAAAAGACCAGATCGATGTCAACTAAGCAAGCTGCCCCAACTGCAACCCCTCCCACCAGCCCATTGAAGAAAAATAAAAAGACATTGCCAGCCACCTCCCCATAAGAATCCCCAAAGGATAAGCTGGGAAGTGCATCCAAAAATCATTGATGTCATCACATCATGTTGCAGTAATGCCCAAACAACAGAGGAGTATCCCCTTCCTGCTAGTCATTTTATTCAATTATGGAAAAATTTTCTTTCATTATGTTTTCATTTTGTGTGGTTTATTTTCTAAATTCTTGTTCCATGTCCTTGTTGGGTTGTGTGAATTTGTTGTTGTGTACTTGTGAGGACACAACACCATTTAAAGTTTGGGGGGAATAGATGTTTCTGGGTATTTTGGATATGTGTTTATGTATGTGTTGTGTGAAACTCTATTATCTAATATTTGTGTATAGATTTGAAAACCTAATGAAGATAAATTGAGTGTTAATTAGTGATTATAAGAATGCCGAGTAGAGATAGTTATAGATAGAGAGTGAAATTTTGTCTTGACACCTAAACTTTGGTGGAGTTTTATGAAAATACTGTAGCAGAGCCAAAAGAATAGAAATTATCTTAAGTTTGGGTGAAAATTTTGCTGAACTGTGCTTGCTATGAAATACATTCTGCTTCAATGGCTCAAGTTACTGAGTAACGAGAGCAGAGTATGTACCCCATATGCAAATTTGCATCCAAAAGCAACAAGAGTTATGAGTAGTGTTGTAGCATCTGCTATATTGATTGCTATATAAAAAAAATGAGACAATAATAAGAGGAAGTCCTCTGTCTAGGATATTGAGTAGCTAGGTCTGTTCATGAGCCACATGTTCAACCTTGAGTTAAAAGATATCTCTAGATAAAATTATGTTACAGATATTGCTACAGCAGCTCTGATCTGTGCATGGCTTGACTAATTGGGTATCATCATTACAATTGATTGGCATTCACATGAAAAATAAATGTTGCAGTGAAGAAGGTTGAATACTCTTAAATTGTGTGTTGCATGATTGTGTGCGTGAAGTGTTAGTATATTGTCATTACTTGAGGACAACGGTTTAAGTTTAGGGGTGTGATAACTCTATAAAATGAGAGTTATTACGGCAATTCTAGACTTAAATCAAGACCACATAGAGAGTAAATGATGCGTTTTTATTATATTTTGGTTATGTTTTGCATAAACATCCATTTTAGTTTAGTTTTAATAAGTTTTGCTTGATTTAAAGTAATTTGTGTTCAAAACATGTGCATAATTGTAGATTTTCAGAAGTTTATAATCCATGAAGGTATGCTGAGATATAGGCTAGCAAGAAGAAGAAAAAATATGGCCGTAAAAGAAATGAAACACAGTCGGGAACAATGCAGTGTTATAGCCGTTGCTGGAGTGACCATTGCTGTAGCAATCCTGGAGCACCGAGGGAGAAAACTTAGCGCGGATTAGCTGCAGAATTGCAATCTACAGTTTCCTAATTTGACTCATGTGCGCCTGAGGCTTTTGTTTACCCTAGTTTTCAATTATAAAAATAGGCGCGTATCACATAAAATGACGGCAAGGAATTATCCTTAAGGAAATTGAAGAGAAAAAAAAAAGAAGAAGATCAGAGATCAAGAGAACAGATGCAGCGTCATTGAAGAATCCAGCAGAGTTATTTGGATTCACTTTTTGTCGTTCTCGACTTATACCTTTCTTCACTCTTTGACTGAACTAATGTATTTCGTGACCAATATATTGCTGTTTGTTTTTCTCTTTCAGAATATGAACTAAACTTGCTTGTAGTTGAGTAACAAAGAATCTAATGGGTTCTTGACTGTTCTTATGAGTTGTTATATAATTGCTGCAGCATTTTACTCTAGTAGCTATTATTATAACTGTTATTTCGGTTGACCACCCATTTAATTATTCAAGTTAAGATAGAGCTGCAAAAGGGCATGTCGTTGTGGATATTATTAGAGTAATACTTGATCTAAATTTAAGTTTCATGGATCAAGTTTATCTTGAATCCCATAAGGGTCATACTTGAAGTTAAGATTTGTGATAAACTAGACATAGGTACTCACCTTATAGGGTGGAGAGAATGGATGTTCATAGTGTCATGTTGTAGGTTAAATAGCAACTGGTCATTGCTAAGATACTTAAAAGTATGAAAATTCCAATATGTGACAGCTGAGGATGCAAAATAATTCTGCCCAGTGCTATAGAAATTGCTGTAGCAACTGGTGTTAACTTGATGAAAAGCAGTCAGTGCATAAAGAGAGTTTGATCATTCAACTACCTTATTCACATTTGATTCTTCAACACATTTTATTTATTTTATTTCATCACTGCATTGTTTCATTTTCTTCTCTCACAATTATCAATTTTAATAGTAACCAACTTTACATTTGTTCATCTAAGAATAAAGGTAGATTTCACTATTGTGATTGCTGTGGTATTTCTAGTAACATTAATCCCTGTGGAGACGATCTTGAATATTCATCGCTTTATTACTTATGTACACTTGCACATTGGCATCAATAGTATTTGATTAAAAAAATCACTTACACATATTCTTTAGGTCTCCGGACACAAAGTTTTCTAGTTGCATCATATAAATTATCTCATCAATGTCATCATTGAGAAACATTGTCTTATCATCCATCTGATGTAACTTAATATTAAAATGCGCCACCAATGTCATTATAATCCTAAAAGAGTCTTTCAAAGAAACTGGACAAAAAGTCTCTTTATAGTCGATGCGTTCTCTCTACGTAAAGCTCTTTGCGACAAACTGCGCCTTGTACATGTCTACATTGCCTTTTGAATCCCTCTTGGTCTTAAATATCCATTTGTAATTAATAGGTTTCGTACCTTTTGGCAATGGGACGAGATCCCATACGTCATTGTCTTTCATGGACTTCATTTCCTCATTCATGACATCAATTCATTTATGAGAGTTAGAACTTTCTATGCCTTGACGAAAATTAATTGAATCATCTTCCATCACATTGATGTCTACCTCATGTTCTTGGAGAAATATAATGTAGCCTTATAACACTACACTTCTCATTTCTCTAATGGATCTCCTTAATTGCATAGGTTTTTAAGGTGTTAAAGTTTGTTCTTCCAAAACAACTTCTTGTATGGGGGTTCTTAACATTGTCTTGATTTGTTGTGTCTGTAATAAAGTCAGGAATGAGACCCTAATCAATGCCAATAACACCTATGGGAATATCAACATATTTCTCTTCAAAGACAAAGTCCTTAACCATATCTCCTCCCTACAAGCTCTACATCCTTAAAGAACAATGCATTTCCCGACTCGAAAATCAAATTTGTCCTGGCATCATAAAACTTGTACCCCCTAAATCATTTAGAGTATCCAATAAAATAACAAGTTTGCCTCAGTTAAACATCCCCAAACGTGCAAGTGCTTTAGACTAGGCTTCTTACTCATCCAAAACTCATGAGGGATTTTGGCAATTGCTTTAGTTTGAACCCTATTAAAGATATACACTTGCGTCTTAAGTGTTTCTCCCCAAAGTGATTCTAGTAAGGTAGAATGACAAATCATAATCCTCACCATATCCTTAAGCGTCCTATTTCATCTTTTTTCTTCCAACAACACCTTATCATACTCCTCACCGTATCCTTAAGCATCATGTTTTGTCTTTCAATAACACCATTCATACTAGGTGAACTTAACATATTGTAATGTAGGATGATACTACATTCCTCTATGAATTTAGCAAACGGTCTTAAACGTTGTTCACTTGAACCATCATATCTGCCATAATATTCACCACCACGATCAGAACTGATGCTTTTAATTCTTTGGCTAAGTTGATTCTTAACTTCAACTTTAAAATTTTGGAACATATCCAAGGACTGTGACTTTTGATAAAAGAGACATTTGTAGCCATATCTAGAAAAATTATCTATGGTCGTTATTAAATATTGTTGACCATTCCAAGCAGCCACAGGGAATGGCCACAAATGTCTGTATGTATGAGTTCTAAGACATCCAAAGTCCTATCGGCTTCAAATCTCCTTTTACTGGTTTTTTTCCCTTGATACAGTTAACACAAATATCAAACTCTGTGAAATCTAAGGGTTTGGGAATTTCTTCTGACACAAGTCTCTCTATTCTCCGTCTAGATATATGACCCAAACTTCTGTCCCATAACACAACTGAATTCTCATTGGTTAATTGTCTCTTTAAACTTCATGTACTAAATTGTAAGGATTCATTAAATGAAGCAATTGTATCAACCAGATAAAGATTATCATTACTTGACAAAGAACTAGAAGCAACTAGTTTTGAATCATGAAAGAAACTCAATTTTTTATTTCCGAATAAACAAGAATAACTAGATTTGTCCAAAGCGGAAATGTAAATCAAATTTCATCTAACAGATAGAACAATAAATGTTTCATTGAGATCTAAATAAAATCTGGTCTTCAATAATAATCTGAATTTTTCATTTGCTTCAACTTCAACAGTCTTGCATTGCCCATATAAATGTATCTTTCACCATCGCCAGGCTTTCAACAATTCAAGCAATCCTGCATAGACATACTGATGTGAGTTGTTGCACTAGAATCTATCCACCACATGTGTCTAAGTACTGAAGTTAAATTAATCTCAGAACAAACCAAACCATAACCTTCATCTCCATAAAAAAAGTAATTAGCAGCTTTTGGATCATCCGATTTCTTTTGTTGTTTCTTTTGAGGTGTTGTATATGCAACTTTCTTATTCTTTTCTTTTTCTTACTTTTGTCCTTTCTTTTACACCTTATTGAAATTAGGATTGTCAAGAGTATATCAATTTTAGTCTTTTTGTTCTTAACAAACCTTTGTTCAAGTTTTGCAAAGAACTCCTTAGCTGTAGTTTCTTTCAAACATTAAACCCCAGAATGCTTCCAGAATATTCTTTTTTATAATCATCACACATGCGATTTGATCTTTCCTACCTTTCAATATCCTTCTTGTTATCAAGGGTACTTTCATCTGCAAGTGGTGGGGGAGAATCAACCCTTAACACAATGTCAAGATCCATGACTGTGAGAACTATTAAGAGGTTCTCTTGCCATGACTTGAAATTAGAGTCATTTAGAATATGAATAGAATTAATGTTGGCAGTAATACTAACAACAGACATAACTGAACAGAGAACAACAAACAAACAAAACAAGCTCATATTAGTCTTAAAACAAAATTAAATTCAAATAAAGGTAAACTTCATCTCAAGATTATGGACACTCCATTAATATTTCACATTTGGACAAACTATTAGCTTGTAAGTGATATCTTGATATAGTAATCAAATACTAATAATAAGAACATGTCAAATAATAAATCTTCTTTTGGGCCAATTTATTGTTCGCATGTAAAACCAAATAATCATCACGTATTTATTACCACTGGTACACATGTAATTATATTAAATATGGACCTTCAATTAATTCTTCTAAAAAAATATATAAACATACGAATATTTAAATTTAAGATTGCATCAAAAATTACCAAAAATAAAAAAAAAATTGGGTTAAAGTCTGGTCAACGGTTGAAGTTAATGGTAAGTGGGAACAGGGAACAATTCCAATTAAAAATATTCTAATTATTTTATTTATAATTTTATAATTTTTAAATTTTTATTTTAATAAAATTAGATTTCAAAATATGAATAAACTTTTAGATATATGTAATTGGGTTCACCAAATATATATAATTATTTTAAATAATGTATATTTTATATATATTTTTTATAAAATTTGAATTCCAAACCAAATCTAAGCTTATCAAAGTGAAGCCCAGTCGAAGTATGCCTCCTCCGTAGGCTGGTTATTAGTGAGCCCGCATTGTAGGATGGATATTTTTGACATCCTGGGGATCGGAAACAACTCCAACTCAAATCTCATGCGATCAAGCTCATTGGACCTTTCTACTCAAAATAAATGCTTGTCTTAAGAAGACCAAATTACCCAAGGAACCAGCAATATGAAAGTGACGTGACTCGAAAAACTTTTATGTGTTTGAAATAGTTGTGAAATAGTAGTGAAAGTATTACGAAATTGGTGGGTGAAGCAGACACACAACTAAAATAAAATTGGAAGAAAATAAAGAATAAGCACAAAAGAGGACACTAAAAATTACGTGGTTCGACTTTTAGCCTACGTCCACGGGCGAAAATAGAAGAAAAATATTTCACTAGTGAAATAAGGATTACAAGTATTGTAATATTTTGACTCACTACTCAAAACCCCAATACACCCAATCTCTCACTCACTAATTACATAAGAATATTAAAACTCTTAATCTCTCACACAACTCTTTCTCTTTTACAAAACAGAGAAGAGAAACTTAAGAAAAAATGGAATGAATAAAATGAGGAGGGAGCCTCTATATTTATAGCCAAAGTTTTGGCTATTAATTTTTTTTTTCTTCTCACCACCATTATCTTCTTCACTCTTCTTTTTCCTTATTTTCTTTGGGTGGCACCCATTTTTCTTCCTCTTTCTTCTTTGTCAAAGTTTCCCTTTTTTGTCTTTCCTTGGACGGCAACTCCCAACCATAACTTTGACAGAAAGCAACTTCCAGAGTTCAGGTACTACTATAATGAAAGTGAAGGGACGGTATTGAAGAGAGTTTCAAATAAAGAGAAATCAAACTATCAACTTCAATTCAAAGATGGAATTGTTAATTAACTGCATACTGTGGCTTGTATTCACATTGGTTTGGGTGATGGCTTTAAGTTTCGTTTCCAGAGGACGACACAAACAGCTTCCACCGGGACCGAGGCCTTATCCAGTGATCGGAAACCTTCTGGAGCTAGGTGCTAAACCTCACAAGTCACTGGCCAAGCTTGCCAAGATTCATGGGCCCATAATGAGTCTAAGACTTGGTCAGGTGACCACAGTAGTGGTTTCTTCTCCAAGCATGGCCAAAGCCATCCTTCAAAATCATGATTTATCATTCTGTGATCGAATGGTCCCTGAAGCAATCTTGTCACTGCCCTTCCCGCACCATGAATTCAGTTTGGCCTGGCTTCCAGTTTCAACAATGTGGAAAAATCTTCGAAAAATAAGCAACATGCATATTTTCACTAGTCAGAAACTCGATGCCAATCAAGAGCTCCGGCGCAAGAAAATCAAAGACCTTCTTGCTCATGTTGAAGACAATTGCCGTGCGGGTAAAGCAATAGATGTTGGCCAAGCTGCTTTCAATACTTCACTTAATTTATTATCCAACACAATTTTTTCTATTGATTTGGTTAATCCCAATGAGCGAGAGTTTAAGGATACAGTTTCTGGTATCTTGGAAGAAGCAGGAAAGCCTAACTTGTCAGACCATTTTCCTCTTCTCAAAAAGTTTGATCTGCAGGGGATAAAGCTCCGCATCACAGTTTATAGTGCCAAGATGCTCGAGGTGTTTGATCGCTTGGTTGATCAACGATTGAAGTATAGACAAGAACATGGTTGCAGTATTAGGACCGAATGTAAAGATATATTAGATACTCTTCTCAATATTATCCAAGACAAGAGTGTTGAGATTGAAACAAAACATCTCAAGCACTTTTTTGCGGTAATATTTCTTTTCCTTTTTCTTAATTTCTAGTACAAATTACAAGTTAAATAACAGTGTTCGTATACCAGGATTTGTTTATTGCGGGGAATGACACAACTTCAAGTACAATGGAATGGGCAATGGCAGAACTACTCCACAACCCTGAGGCTTTATTGAAAGCAAAATTGGAGCTAGAACAAACAGTTGGCAAGTGTAACCCAATTGAGGAATCTGACATCACTCGGCTACCTTATCTACAAGCTGTTGTTAAAGAAACTTTGAGATTGCACCCTGCAGCTCCCTTATTACTTCCCCGCAAAGCCACAAAAGATGTTGAAATTGCAGGCTTCACAGTGCCGAAAGGTGCACAAGTTTTTGTCAATGTATGGGCTATTGGCAGAGATGAAAGCACATGGGACAACCCTCACACTTTTATTCCCGAAAGGTTCTTAGGGTCAAATGCTGATTTCAAAGGCCAGAATTTTGAGCTAATTCCCTTCGGAGCTGGACGACGAATTTGTCCTGGTTTACCATTGGCAATCAGAATGTTACATCTAATGTTGGGTTCACTTATTAACTCTTTTGATTGGAAGCTTGATAACCACAACATGGACATGGAAGATAAATTTGGCCTCACCGTACAGAAGGCTCAACCCCTTCATGTTGTCCCTGTTGCCATCTAGTTCTATACTATAGTTCGTAGCCAATATATAAAGCGCTTGGTGGTAGCCACTATATAAAGCCCTTGGTGGTTAGTTATATGTGTGTGTAATCATATTCAAGTGTGGGCACTCTCATTTTTTTTTTATGTAGACACGCAACTTAACAGAGTTAATCTTCAATAAATTATAAGGTCATGAGATTTAATAGTATTGAAAACTGACTCTATTAAATTGCACGGCTTAAAAGTTTATTCACATGAAAAAAAAATGAGAGTTTCCGCACTATATTATCTCTTATAATTTATTAGCATCTATCTAATTATTTACCTTGTTTAATCACTTTTGAGTGGATTAATATTTTAAGCAAAATATGTAAAACTTTGAATATAACAAAGAATCGTTATATATATCTTTTAATAAATCTTATTTAATCAGTACTAGTTTTGCAAGTGAGGATGATTTTTTTCCTATCTCAGCAGTTGAAATTATGCGATTATCCATTAAATGTTTGCGCGATGTTTTTGTCTTTCTTGCGGAAAAAAATATGCATGCAGGGTCATCTTGAGTTTTTTGCATGGTATATGCAATATCAGTCCAACTCATCAAGCTAGCTAATTTGGAATTGTATGATTTTGTCCGCACCACCGACATCTTTAAATAATGAATTACTAGAAATGGAAGCAAGATATATTGCAGAAATGTAATTGTCAAAATGTAATTTGTCAGATTAAATTAGCTAGTGAAGTTACGTACGGATAGAGAAATTGTTTATCTAAAAAGGCTAAAGTGAGAGCGTAATAATAGTATTGTTTTACTAAAACTTTCTCCAGGTGTAAGAGTCCTAGAGTAAGAGCCTAATAGCTTAATATGAGATTGGCAACTAAAGTTGTGAACAGATAGAGAAACTACTTGTCTCACAAGCATAAAGTAAAATCCTAATAACAGTATTGTGTAACTAGAACATTCTCAATGTAAGAGCTTAATAATAGAATCGTCGGACCAGAACATTGAGGAAATCAAACTTTAGACTTTGACTTCAAATTGTATTGGATAAACGGCGTGGCCCATAAGTTGATAGATAAGTGCCCAATAACAATATTTAAGACAAGTCTTAACATACACAAATTATAAAGTTGTTCAATTTAGTCAAAAAATTAAATAAATAATTTGTGAGATTGTGTAATATTTTAAGAAGGCCTCATATTTTTAGTATTTCTTTAATAATTCTCTAATTAATAAAAATTTTTAATATGTATTTTAAAAAATCAAAAAGTTTATTAAATATCTATCTATTCTTAATTATCCTACAATTAAGAAATATTTTTGCTAAAAAAATATATATTTGGGAACCTTAATTTTAAAGAAATATAATTAATAATATGATTTAACCATTAGTTCATGCATTATTAATATTTCCAAAAAAATATTTACCTTTTTAATTATTCAATGTTACAATCTTGACTTTTAGTATTTCTTTTAATTTTTATTAAAAACCTTATAATCTCAAGAATTAGTAATTGAAAAAAATTTCTTGTTCTTTTCTCTACAAAGAAAATTATTATATTCATTGGTTTATTTTAAATAATTAGTTTCTTAAAATATAAAGTCCGTTTTTATTTTTGAACATCAATTTATCATTTCAATTTTTTATATTCTATCATTCTAAATATTCTATTTGAAAATAATATTGTCTTTATTTATTTGTTTGTTTGTTTTTAACGGTTTTAAGGGAATACAAAAATATATCTTCTTGACTATTTTTTAGGTTCTATTTTTAAAATTTTTTATCTTTTTTTAATTATTGTTGAAATTCAAGAATAAAAGATGAAGTAAATTTTAATCCTTTTTATATATCTTTGAGTATTGAAATTGTAAAATAAATAAAGGCCTCATAAAAAAATTTTGCCTAAAGTCCCTCTGACTCTAAAGCCGGCCCTGCATGTAATTGGGATTTGGATCTAAGATAAATATTTTGGAAGAATCTGACTTAGTTGAAACAATTTTTCTCATGGTAAACTTTATCTAGTTATTCTTGATGGCCGTTTTCTCTAATAGAGAAATTTTCTACACAAATTTATTTTGTATGAACAATGTTATATTTTGTCTTTATTTTATTTATATAATTATTTAATACATTTTGCAGAGAATTTAGGTGGGAACTGAAACTATTTAACATTATTCTTTGCAGACTTTTCTGTGTTTAAAGATTTCACTTGTACAAAAGAAAAACAATGGGTACATTCCATAAACGCCTTAGAAATACTCAGAGTTGTATCTTTCTAGAAGGACGTCGAAGTCTTTTTGCTCGGAAACATCTCAAAAATATTATACATTCTTGAATTTTCTTATGAACCAAATACTAATTTGAGCATCTGAGTGTTTTTTAGCAGATGCCAAACAAATGCTTGGAGCTTGGAGCTTGAAAACAAGGGAGCACAAATTCCTCATTTCCGAAAATAAAGATCGCACATTCCATCTTCAAGAAGGAAAAGTGGTAATCTCCCAAAGTTATGAATCAAACATTACAAGTTGAGCATCCTTTGCTCTACACAAATCTTGTCAAATTTATGTTCTCAAATTGGAATAGAAACTAAAGATGGAAAAAAATAGAGGAGCTTCATATAGAGTTGGAAAATTCCCATTCCATCGTCGAATTTTTTGAGTAAAGATGTTACGAAAAGGAAACAATCTCTTATGATTTTTGTGAATTCCCGAGATCACGATTCTAGAATCCTCAAGATATGTGTGTATAATTGTATTTGTTATTTATATAATCTCTTTCCTATAATTATATTACTTCTTTCCTATGAAAGCTCCCTGTAAAGCTTATATAAAGGCCCTGCGTTGTACATACAAGAACAGTAAAATATAGATTTTCTATTGATTCTCTCACTTGGTAATAGAGAGAGGTTGATCTGTGTGTCTCTCTGGTTTGCTTTCTTTTTGATTTCTTGTCTCTTTTTCCTTTCATTGGTTGTTATTATGGAAAAATTAGATGTCCCACAGCCGATTCAAGCCATATTAGATGGGCACAGGCTATGCTTAGTTTCTTAAGGGATGAAAACTTTGGTGTTTTGTTACTATATTGTAAAACCTATTGACAATGAATATGATGAGAAATTTGCTATTGTCTTGAAGATTGGGATAGCCAAAACTATCAGATAATTATTTGGTTTCGAAACATATCCGTACCAACTATCAACTTAAAATTTGGATGATTTGATATAGCTAAGTCTTTGTGGGATTTTCTTGCTCGTCGATATACAGCTACTAATTTCTACACCAGTACAAATTGTTATATAGTCTGCATCTAATGCATCAACCTAGAAAAAGTATTTTTTATTTCCATTAAAAAATGCAATTTATATGGGATCAATTGGCCTTTTTGAACTTATTGGGAAACTAGTGTTGAATTTATAGCCCATAGAGATCGACAAAGGCTGATTCAGTTACTTATGCCTTAAATATTAGTTTTGAGCCCACTCGGGCTTCCTTGCTCCATCAGAACCCACTTCCAAACCCAAACTCCACCATATAAAAGCGTATCTTAGAAGAAACGCTCCACTCTGCCATCAAGACGCATACTATAAATACTATTGAGCCCACTCGGCTTATGCATGCTCGTGCCATGCTCACTATGTGTTTTGTATCGAGTTGTACCGTATTGTATTCACTATATATTTTGTCTTGTGCCTAATTATTTTTGTTTAGCTTCGGCCCGACACATGTGTCGTGCCTATTTGTACCGTGCCCACACGTGTCGTATCGTGACTAAGAAAAAAAGTCCAATAAAAACCTTTCTTTTTAATTTTTTTTAAAGTGCATGCCAAATTGTTGGCGTACTTTTTTCAAATTTATGTATATTTTTAGGTCTATATGTCTTTATTCAAATTTAATAGAATTCAAAATTCAAAATTCAAGTCCATAGTAAATAATAATAAACTAATAATAGTAAGAGAATGTAATATTAATTATTAAGTTTGACCTTATAGTATTAGAATTTCTTTTAATATTTAACAACAATAATAAAAATAAATTTTTCTTAAGGGTTAACTTAATTGTTAACTTTGATTTATATAGAGTTATAGATCATAGTTCACAATAATATCATTATTAACTCGAGACTTTGACTCCAAATTGTATTAGATAAACGGCTTGGCCTAGAAGCTGATAGATAAGTGCCCAATAACAATATTTAAGACAAGTCTTAACATGCACTAGGGTTGACAATTTTCTTGACGAAGGATCCCATCCCATTTGGGATGAGATTGAGATATATTTTTGTCCCATAAAAAAATATAGGGATGTGAGTGAGACATTATTTATCCCACTTGTATATACGGGACGGGTCTGGAATTGACAAATCCCGCCCGATCCCGTTTCATTGCCAACTAAGAATGATAATTTTTCTAATTGGGATAGGATCCCCTAGGATTCTATCTCTTTTGGGACGAAATTGAGATATATTTTTATCCACAAAAATATATATATATATATAACGACGGGAGTGAGACATTTTTTCATCTCACTTGCATATACGGGATGGGACTGG
Source organism: Citrus trifoliata (assembly GCA_018350135.1). Classification (NCBI taxonomy): domain Eukaryota; kingdom Viridiplantae; phylum Streptophyta; class Magnoliopsida; order Sapindales; family Rutaceae; genus Citrus; species Citrus trifoliata. The sequence goes on along the minus strand of VKKW01000334.1, from coordinate 29,251 downwards.
GATTGGTAAATCCCATCCCATCTCGTCCCATTGCCAACCCTAACATGCACAAAACATGAAGTCTCTCAATTTAGTTACAAATTTGAAGAAAGAATTTGTGAGATTGTGGAGTATATGTTGTAGATTGAGAAATTTTTTGTATGTAATTGGGATGATCTAAGAAAAAAAACCATTAGGAGAATGTAGTTTAATTATAACAACTTTACACGAGATGGATATTATATAGTCATTCGGCTGCATTTTTTCTTTGATATTGAAGTTTTCCACGTAAAATCTATGTTATGTGATTGATATTATTCTCCACCTTTATTTTGTTTATATGCTTATTTGACATATTTTGTAGAGAATTTGGGTGGGAACCAAAACTTCCTAGCATTATTTATCACGAAGTTTTAATGTGTGACATATTTTTTGTATGTAATTGGGATATATATCTAATACAATTCGATGTCCGGCCAAGCACGACACGCACAAGGGTTAGGCCAAACTTAGAATTTTAGGCACGTGAACCTTAAAAGCATGGCACAATTAAATATGGGTTAAGGCACGACACGTGAAAAAGACCGCAATAAGAATGTTTTCTCTTGTATAATGAAAGTAAACTTAAAATTTTATAATTTTACAAATAACTTGAAATTGAATCTTTTAATATATTTTATTAGCCCAAGTTTTTTTAAATTCATTTAATTCTTAGTTTTAAAATACTATAATTGATTTATATTTATAATTTATTAAATAAATAATTGATATCACGATTTTAATGAATAAAATTATAAATATCATGATTTTATAAATATGCATTGATATTATTGTGAACTATGATCTATGACTTTATGCAAGTTTAAGCTAACATTATGTTAACCCTTAAGAAAAATTTATTATTATTGTTGTTGTTAAGAATTAAAAGAAATTATAATACTATAAAGTCAAACTTAATAATTAATATTACATTTTTTACTATTATTAGTTTATTATTATTAAATATGAACTTGAATTTTGAATAAGGTAAGGGATAAGTAATATATTTATATGAGCACACTTGCATTTTTTAAAATAGGTGCCCCCAAAAGCCTACTTGAGTGATTTTTAAGTAGTTTTTTTAATTGGCTATTATGATTTGAATATTGGGGAGATAAGGGTTCAAGATTTGATTTTTGCTTTATTGCCTCCTCCTCTACCTTTTTTTTTTTTTTAATAACTAACACGCATAAATTTAGATTAAAATAAAAATAATGGTTGAGAACTAATGGATTGGATGATATGACATTGATGCTATAATATTTATGCTTATTATTCTCTATCCTTATCAACGTTCCAATCAAATTTTGAATTAAATTTTATGGGTTAACCCAAATAAGAGAAAACAATTGTACTCAACAAAAAAAAATGACGAGCTAAAAAATAGTCTAAATATGACTAACAAAATAAAGAATGCTTTCCAAGATAACTAAATTTAATTTTATCTTACATCAAGGTGACACTACTACAAAATTAATTAACAATGATGGTTTTCAACGGCATAAGATGAGGATTTTAAAACCAACATCTTAGGTAGACATTGAAAGAAATATACTTTTCATAGTGGTTCATTAACCGTCATTAGATGTGTATTTATAATTACAGTTATTTATTACATGGTCATTATTTGTAGTATTCACATAAATGTTAATGACTTTTTTAACAAAAATTATCATTAAAGTGTCCTTAAAGGTATCTTTAAAGGGATCTTTCAATTTTTTTTTTTAAAAAGGTCATTAAAAGGATTCCTTTAATGACTATATTTAAATAATGCTCATTTATTACATTTCTTTAAAAAACATTTATAAGAATTTTTGTTTATAACCGTCATTAAATGTATATTGTTTACAACAGTATTTACATAATATCCGTCGTTTTTTTTGTCATTCATTACCAAAAAATAATAAATAATAAGTTGCAATTCAAGAACCAATTCAGGCCTATGGTTCCATTGCAATTTCTTATTAATTTCATTTAAATGTCTCATATACAAAAGATAGCTTTACCCAAAACCTTTAACATATATGAAAATCCGATTACCTAAAATGTATACAAAATGGTCATAAGTATGCATGTGTCATGCTTGTATATTTTCTAATAATAAAAAATTAGAAAAAGAAAAAAAAATCTAGTACTGTATCTTCAATTTGCCTTCAATACTTGGCCAAAAAAAATCTAATACTGTATCTTCAATTTGCCTTCAATACTTGGCCAAAAAAAATCTAGTACTGTATCATATGTGCATAAACACATTATTCGAATTCCAAACACAGTCCAACTCTAAATCCATGAGATAAAATCCAAAACACACAATCTGTTATCAATCACACAATTATCATCACATAAACAATTCTCGTGAACCTTACAAACACAATTCTCATAAGCAAAAGCTCTCAATCCAACCTAGAACAAGAAAGGGAGTAACGGACTGAATCAAAAGGCAAACCAAATCCCAAAAGAACTCACAATACCTGACTCCTCAATTAAACTTCCATTGCTGTAACTTCTGCCAAAAACCATAATACAACAATTTCTATTACTCAAATTAGAACTATGTCTTCAATATGCATTAAGAACTCAACAGAAGCAAAATCCCACGTCACAAATCAACCGCGAAAGCTCAAAACTCAACAATTTTCAGATTTTGATCACTAAAAACTTAATTCCAAAAACCCATTTAACTGTACAGTCCCAGAATCATGTTTGAATCCACATATTCACCTAACGAATATCAAAACCAGACCAAGAATATATATTTACAAAGAGAAATTGATTTAGATCTGAGAAAGGGACCATCGATGTGAAAAGTTAATTATCGACGAGTTTGAAGGCAAAAGTTTGGAGATTAGGGGTTTTCCAGCGATGTTTGACCGGTGGCGGGTTGGCGGTGTGGTGCAGCTAGGGTCGGGCGGCGTGTCAGTTGGGAGAGATCGGAGAGTTGTGAGAGTTTTGCGATAAGAAAGGCGAGGAGAGGAGAGATTAGAGTTTTCTTGGTGGGGGTTCCACGGGGGGCGGGGGGATGTGGGGGAGATTCGGTGATGAGGTGGGAGAATTTATATTTTTAAATTTTTTATTTTTTATATGCAAAAACTGATAATTCACTTTATTTTTTAATATAAATTTTTACTTATAAATATGATTTACTTAAATTAAAAAGTTTAATATGTAAAAATAGATTTCGACAAAAAAATTAATAGGTAGAAACTGATTTCTTAAAATTTTTTAAGAAAAACAGAACGACTTTGCCCACTCATACTTTCTTTTTATATGCAAAATATAACTGTTTTTGCATATTAATTTTTTTTATTTAAATTTAAATTTATAATGTTATAATTTATAAACACGACTGTTTTTAAGTGTTGTCTTTCATAACAGTGTAGTTTAGCATTTTGTAAATTTATGTTAAAGATCATTTTTTTTATATTTTACATTTAATGACTATCATATAATGAAATATCATTATAAATGTTAGATAATTTTCAATAATCATTTTTATATATAATTGTCATTAAAAGTAAGACTGCAGTTAATCTTAATATTTAGTGACTATCATATAATAGAACATTCATTGTAAATATTAGATTACTTTCAATGACCATTTTTATATATAATCTTCATTAAAGTTAGACTATATTTTAACTTGATATTTAATAACTATTATATAATAGAACCGTCATTGTAAATGTTAAATTACTTTCAATGATTGTTTCTACATAAAACCATCATTAAAAATAAGAATGTATTTTACTTGATATTTAATAATCATTATATGACAGAACCGTCATTGTAAATGTTAGATTACTTTCAATAACTATTTTTATGCAGAACTGTCAATAAAAATAAGACTATATCTTAACTTGACATTTAATGAACGTTATAATAGAACCGTGATTATAAATATTTAATTATTTTATACTTTTAATGACCGTTTTTATACAAAATCATCATTAAAAGTAAGACTATATTTTAGCTTGATATTTAATGACTGTTATATAATAGAATCATCATTATAAATGTTAGATTATTTTATACTTTTAATGACAGTTATTATACAAAACCGTCATTAAAAGTAATACTATATTTTAACTTCACATTGAATGACTATTATATATTAGGACGGTTCATATAATAACGGTCATCAAATACTTTTAACGACAATTGTTAAGAAAAGCCTTCACAACATATGGGTCATTGTTTCGTATTTTGTAGTAGTGCGACGGGATATATAGCTCACTCGATTGGACTTTTACTATGGAAGTAACAAAAAGGTCATGGGTTTCAAAATAAAAGGAAATATGAGATAGGATGAGGTAAATGATAAGGAATATTTATGCATGAGCACTCCTACATATTCTAATATATGTGTCTCCAAGAGTCTGATTGAGTGATTTTTCAAGCAATTTTATTTGTTTAGTCACCATAGTTCGAAATTTAAAGAAATAGGGGTTAAAAAATTGATACATACTTTTGCCTATCCTTCTATTTTCTTTCTTAAAATAACTAACATACACATAAATTTAGTATAAAACAAATTAACATAAATTTAGAATAAAACTAATTAATAGCTGAGATCTAGTGAGTTAGATGATATGACACATTAATTTCAACACATTCTGCTATAACATTTAATTTGTCTTTCATCCGATCTCCTCTTCACCAACATTCTTCTTTTTCGTCATTTTCTTCATTGTTTCCTCTATCTCTATTTTTACCATGAACCGAACTCCTTTTCTCATCTATTTTTTTCTTCTCTTTCCTTCCCTTCAAAATTTTTTCAATTTTCTCATCATCAAATATTAAAAAGATTTTAACTTGCAGTATTGCACAATGCAAATTAAGATCTAGAGAAAAGAGGAGAAAATAAATAAGAAATCAAAGTGATTGTTGAAGTATATAACTTTCATCTTTCAATTAACCATTAATTATAAATTTAGTACTAACCATTAGATGGATGTTATGTTGTTGCTCATTTTCTAATGCTTTAGGATTTTTCTCATCATCTTTATTGTCAAAGTCTATTGGAATTTGTTGTTGTGAGGTGTTGACAGTCCATGCCCATATACTTTCTTCATCAAACATAACATCCTAGCTAACAATATTTTCTTGGTGTCAAGATTGTACAGCCTGTAGTCTTTTGATTAGTTACTAACACCGAGAAACATATATTTTTTCTCCTTTATCATCAAACTTTTTCCCCTTCCCATCCAAGACATGGGCATAGGCAATGCACCCAAATACTCTGAAACGGTAAACTGCTGGTCTTCGCCCAATCCAAGCTTCCTCTAATGTCTTATCTTGAAAAAAACGTGTTGGGCTTATTTTCTATATATAAATGCTCTAGTTTACTATTTCAAGCCAAAATTTATTTAGTACACTACACTTTAACATGCTTCGAGCTATGTTTAGGATAGTGTATTTTTTTCTCTCTGAAACACTATTTTGTTATGGTGTATCGGCTGCTGCCAGTTGCTTCTTAATTCCATGCATCTTATAAAAATTGACAAACTCTTGTGAACTATATTCACCACTATAGTAAGTAAGGAGAATTTGAATAGCACAATCTAATTCTTGCTGTAAAAGCCTTAGATTTCTCCTGCAAAAAATACACCCAAGTCTTTCGGCTAAAGTCATCAATGAATGTCATTAAGTATTGTTTACCTTCATTAGAGATAGGATTTATAAGCCCACAAATGTCTGAGTGGACTAGCTTTAACGGCTTCTTTGCTCGCCAAGGTATCACCTTTGGAAATCGATCACAGTGTTGGTTGTCAATAACACATTCTTCACACACTTCCCCTCGATACTCAAGCTTTGGAAACCCAAACACCATGTCTTTCTGTTGTAAGGTTCTTAAACCACCAAAGTTCAAATGCCCATAACAAAAATGCCATAACCATGTTGCATCCTTATAACACCCCAAATCTAACATGTGCAAAGTGGGTGGTGAAGGAGGTCAATCACAAATCAAAATCCTTACACAAAAATATCAAATGAAATACCTCAAATTTTATTCAAATAAATCCATGAATTCATATGTCTAATACTAAATATTTTCTCCCGAAGACATAAATATGACAAAAGTAACAAAATTCCCAATTACAAGTTCATAAAATAAACAAATGTCGAGGAAATATTAGTTTATCGTTCTCTTATTCAACTAGCAAAAATAAACTAATCTCTAACCCCAAAGACAAGCACACCTCTTAACAAAATACTTAATCTGTAAAAGGTAACGATAAGGGGTGAGTAGTCAACTCGGTAAGTAAAACAATTCTTGACACATTAGGTTGCTAACATATATGTATTCATAATGTTGATTTTGATGATAACAAATCATATATTTTGGATAAATAAAGAATTACACATTATGATTTTGAAACAAGAAAATGATTTTATGAAATTGGTTATTTCCAATCTTATGGTTTAAATTGAAAAGTTTTGAGAACTTTAAAATCAACAAGTATTGTTTTAAATTCTAAAAATGGACCTATTTGCAAAGCTTTATAAATATCTAGGCCATAGTATAATTTTATAAATTTTGGGGCAAAACTATAATTTAAAAATGGCTAACTGGATTAACCAAAGCGGCAAACCAGTTATCAAGCAGAAGCTCTGTGGAGTAAAAACGGCTAATCAAAAAATGAAAAACGACAAACCGGATGTGAAAAAATTCAAATCCTTGAATATAACAGTAACATCAAGCGGCTAACCAGATTCACCAAAGCGGCAAGCCAGTTATCACCAGAAAATCTATAGCGGTTAGTTTTTGTGTCAAAGCTATATAAACTCAAATCAAATTTATTTTTAAAGACTTTTGCAAGCATAAACAAGTGTAAGCAACATATTTTGAGCTTCTAATTCGTAAATCATCATAGATTAAATTTTCATTGAGTTATTATTTGTATATCCACTCTAAAAGAAAGTATTTGTTGTAATTCTTGAATTCATTGTAAAATTTGTCAGTGTGTAAGTGTGGAAAACACTTGAGTGAAGAGATTGAGGATAATTTCTTATTGTAAAGGTTCATTGACACCTTAAAAGTTAATTGTAAGCATTTGAAGCCTTGGGAGGCTTGAATGGTGAAACCTTCAAGCTTGGTTTGCTTGGAAGCGTGGATGTACGCGGGGATTGCCGAACCACGTAAAAATCTTTGTGTTTACTCTCTCTTCCCTTACTCTTTTATTCTTGAGTATTATTAAATTTATTATTTTTAATTTCATTAAGACATTAGATTAAATTGTTGTGTAGTTTACTTTGCTTAACTTTTAGAATCTCAATTCACCCCCTTCTTTAGTTGCCTAGTTAGTATTTCATAGGTTTATCGGGTGCCAAAGATATTGCAAGCTTTCGTTTTATTAAAACATATATTACAAGTCATATATCTCATAAAATGGCATATTATAACAAGATTATGTAAATTCATAGTAATTCAGAATATCGAAAAACATAATCAATCATAGAAGCAAATCGTATAGTATAAATGGAAAAAACAAGAGGTTAGTTCATGTCATATAATGTCACCTATACTCCTAGTGGCTAAAAACAAAAATAGAATACAAATATAATGTGCACACTCATAATGAAAACTCAGTACTAGTCCAAAACATATATGTATCATATAATACAATCAGAATCAAAATCAGAATAACTGCGGACGATGAGCAAAAATATTTAAATTCATTTTCCATATGCAACGACTTGCATGTGGCATTTTGTACTATATGTGGCACTTTGCGACACTCTGTCGAATTCACAAAAATCAACAATGATTTAGGCTTGCAAAATAAACTCCATTATAATATTTATGAACAAATTCATAAAAGATAATCATATAACAAAATAAATTACATATTTAAAGGCATAATTTTTAGATTTGAAAACATTTACATAAACTAATTTTATTATGAAAATCAAATAATTTTTTTAAAGAACTATATAAACATATGTACTTATAATAGTATCAAAATAATCATAGATATTCAGTACATTAGAAATAAAATTACTTACTTCGATAAAAACGATGATCTAAACACATATCTAAGCCTCTAATAGGCTCAAGCACCTCCAACACCTTAGATAAATACAAGATATAACTATTAAAGACTTATTCTAAAAACCTGGTTCTCTAATTCATACCCGCACAAGTCTGATTCGTGGAATTTTAACTCTTAATCTAAATATTAGAATGATACAATATTTTACAAAACTATTCTAGACATCTACGAGCGTCTCAATGAAGTTTTTCAATAGGATCCATATCAAAATAATTTTCAAAACTATATGTTTCTTGATAAATTCAAAACTGTCTCACAGTGCCTTAACTGAACAATATTAAATTACAAGTTATACAACCTAAGAGGGGGGTGAATTGGGTTTTTAAAATTTAAGCTAAGCAAATCACGCAATAATTCAATCTAATGCTTTAATGAAATAAAAAACAATAAATTCAATAAATCACAAAAATAAAAGAGCAAGGGAAGAGAAAACAAACACAAGGATTTTACGTTGTTCGGCAATCTCCGCCTACGTCCACGCCTCCAAGCACACCGGAATTGAGGATTTCACTATTCAAGCCTCCCAAGGCTTCAAACACTTACAATTGACTTTCAATGTGTCAATGAACCTTTACAACAAGAGATTATTCCCAATCTCTTAACCCAAGTGTATCCTAATACTTACAACCTATCAATTTGATTTTACAAAAAGGATTACAAAAATTTCTCTCACACAATGTGTTTGAATACAAATGAAAGCTCAATATGATTGAATAAAATGAAATGAATACAAAGTTTATGCTTTTAGATTTGCAGAGAATTACTCAAGATACCAATAGTTGCATATACTTTCATGAGTTTGATTTGAGCCAATTTATAGTTGAAGAAGAAAATTAGCCGTTATTGACTTTCTAGTGATAACTGGCTTGCCGCTTTTGTGAATCTGGTTAGCCGCTTTCATTCAGAGAATTTTTGCCCATAACCAGATTGCCGCTTTGTAACATCCGGTTAGCCACATTGCTATAGTGCCATCTACAGTGAACTATTTTCTATAATTATAGTTTTATCCTAAAACTTTTTATAATTGCATTATGGCCCAAAACGTTATGAATAGTTGTAAATAGGTCCAATTTCAGAATTTGTAAATAATACTTGTTATTCTCAAAACTTTCTGAAATTATTATATGACCCAAATATATAGAAATTATAGTATGGCCCAAAACGTTATAAATATTTACAAATAGGCCCAAATCCAGAATTCAAAACAATATTTAATAAAATCAGTCTTTTTCAGTCTAGTCTACATCTTGAAAAAATAACTAATTTCATAAAATTATTTCTTATTTTAAAAGCATAATATGTAATTCTTTGTTTATCTAAAATATGTGGTTTGTTATCATCAAAATCAACTTTTATAGCCATATAGGCTAACAATTATAGGTTCCGAGAATTTTACAAAATCATACATTTGTCAGAAGATTATGATATTAAATCTAGAAATACTAGACACATATATTAACCTCTATTTAAAACTTCAGAACTTTTTGAGATCATTGGCCTGAAAAACAATTTTGTGAATTTGGTTATTTTATTCGAACCCCAATTTTCTAGTGCAACAGTGTTAGATCAATATAAAATTGAAAACAAAGAAATTTTATGAAACAAAATTTACTCAATAAGGCCTGACATCTAGTTTATAGAATGCTAATGTCTTTTTAAAACTCGTTCATAAAAAAATATGTTTTATTTTGGGATATTCATGTTATTTACAATTGTTCAATGTGTTTATTACATCAGGAATTAACTAACATGACTCAACAATGAATTAGCGCACTAAACACAACTTAAAGACATCCTAAATCATGCATAATAGTCTATAACAATCTAATCATGCCAATAAAACCCTAAATAGAGCACAACAATAAGGAATCAAGTAGAGCATAGAAAGAGTAAAACTTAACCAACCGTTAAGACTCTATCTTCTAAACAAAAATTTGAATCCTAGGGTATAAGTAAAAGAGCAATGACTAGGTTAAAAAACGCTGTGTTTAAGGCTATGGGAGAGGGAAAAGTATAAATTTATAGGGAATCTTAATAAACCCTATTAACTTTGGAAAGAGTAATTCTTTTCTAAAATTACCCTATTAATCCTAATTATGGATTCAATGATCATTCTTATTAAGGGCAATCCTGAAAATTTAGCGTTACATAATTTAAAACAAAATTTCCATGATTTAAAATCATGAAAATTTTGTATTATAATTTGTCTCCTCCTAAAAATTATTTCGTCCTCGAAATTGAAAGGTACCTTAGCATGGGATATAGTTGAGGATACTTTTCTCCAACATTTATACCTTTCGCTCCTATGTAGCTTCCTCAACAGAATGTTTCATCCAATGTACCTTGACTAAGAGGATAACTCTAGTTCTCAAAACTTGTTCTTTCCGATGAACAATCTTAATAGGTTACTCCTCATATGATAAGTCTTCTGATATCTGAATTGATTGATAGTTTAGCACATGTGAAGGTTCTGCTATATACTTGTTAAACACTGAAGCGTGGAAAACATTGTGAAACTGAGATAGACCAGGTAGTAAAGCTATATGATAGGCCACATGACCAATTCTCTCCAAAATCTCAAATGGTTTAATGAACTAGGGCTAAGCATTCTTTTCTTCCTAAACCAAAACACACCTTTCCATGGTGATACCTTTAAAAAAACAATTTCTCATTCTTCAAATTCTAAATCATGTCTAAAATGGTCTGCATAACTCTCCTGTCTACTCTGAGCCATTTGAAGAGTTCTCTAATCTACTTGATTTTATCAATAGTAATCTGTACCAATTTTAGACCCAAAAGTTTTCACTCACCAACCTCATCCCAGCCGATTAGGGACCCAATTCGAAAATTTTTTAAATTTTAAATGAAGATTAGTATATGAGTCTAGTATTTATGGTTTTAATTTCATAATTTTGTGATAAATTTTTGATTTTATAAAAATCTCGGAACCCATGCTGTTCAGTTCAGGCACTGTGAAATAATTTCAAATTTTTTAAGAAACAATTAGTTTCAAAAATGTTTTTGGTATCAGATCTTCTTGAAAATTTTACATGAGATACCCATGGATGTCCAGAATAGATCTGTAGAATATTATGTCATTTTAATTTTTAGATTAAGAGTTAAAATTATGAGAATCAAACTTGTACGGTTATGAATTAGAAAATCAGGTTCTTAGGATAAGGTCTTGATAGTTATATCTTATATTCTTTTAAGGTGTTTGAGGTGTTTGAGGCTCTTAGAGGCTTTGAGGCATGTTAGATCAAATTCTTTTATCGAGTTAAGTAACTTCATTCCTAATATACTGGATATGTATGATTATTTTGATACTATTACAAGTATCAAATGTTTGTTATGCTTCTTAAAAAAATTAATTGATTTTCATAACGAAATTAGTTTATGTAAATGTTTTCAAATATGAGTTATGTTATTTTTTTATGGTTTTAACATAATATTATAAAAGCCTTAAAATAAGTAATTTATTTTGCTAAATGATTATCTTTTATGAAATTATCTCTAAAATACCCTACTGCAATTTGTTTTGCAAGCCTAATTTATTGTTATGATCTTTTATGAGTCTGATAAAAATGTTTTGATCACATATAAAATTGAGATTATCTATGACTATTTGGGGGCCATCTCTTGAGGTCCAAAGCATCGTAAAGTGCCACATACAGTGCAAAGTGCTACGTATAAGTCATTATCTATGAAATACGAATTTGAATGTTTTGGCTCATTATCTATAATTATTCTGATTCTGATCGTATTATATGATTTATATATATACATATTCATATACATACATACATACATACATACATACATACATACATACATATATATATATATATATATATATATATATATATATATATATATATATATATATATATATATATATATATATATCATTCAGAAGATCTACCTCATCATCAAGAGAAAGATTTCTGATTTTAAAACTCTAATCGAGAAAGAAATCTGTGCTGATCTACCTTCTGCTTTTTGGAATAGAAAACGACACCTTGTAGATTTGCCTTACGAAAATTCTTTTGATGAAAAATAAATACCCACTAAAGCTAGACCAATTCAAATGAATATGGATTTAGAGCGACATTGTAAAGAAGAAATTAAAGACTTAGAAACAAAAGTTCTCATTGTAAAATCTAGGTCACCGTATATATATATATTTTAGGTAAGATTTTACTTGTGTGGTGAGTGTTACTTCTGGTGCCTTGGTAGTATTTGGTCGTAAGTCCCAATTTGGTTGAAGGGCAGTAAAACCAATTCTTAACCTTGGATTGTAGCCATACCTGTAGGATTAAAACTAGACTGTAGGTTCCTACCCATGGATTCTCTACTCTGTAGAGTATCGTCCTTTTCTAGCTCTTCATTTGGAAGAACTAGTGATTCTAAAAATATTGTAAATTCTGAAGAATTCGTTATTGAAAATTTTGATAAAGCAATTGATTGTTGGGAACTTCCAAAGATTTCTAAAGAAATGATTTACAAAACAAAAAAGCTTGGTTTTTTAAAAAATGATTATGTCATAAAAACTGAAGAACGCGACATAACCCTTTCAAAGCCATGTGAAACAATTCACCTGTTTTCAGAACACTCTTTAAAGAAATTAAAAGAAAAGAACTTTAATTATGTTCACATTGGCTTAATACAAGTCGGTATAAAACCCTTAACCAAAGAAGGTCTTAATACCTCTATTTTGGCCGTCCTAAGAGATGGTCGATTCATCTCTTTTGATGATTCTTTACTTAGCAGTATTGAATCAAGCCTCTGTAAAGGTCCCATCTCTTTCAATTGTTATCCAATGGTAAACAGAACAAACTTTAACAATATTCAAATTTCTGTTTTTAGGCTTTTCAATGAAGGAAAAAATGAGTTTTCTATTTTTTGCTTTAAAAGATATACTATCATAATTGACAGTATAGGGAGTAATGAGGTTGATAAATGGGGTTCCTAAAATGACAGTATGATGTATGCCATTTGTAAGAATAAAATAAGTTCAAAATTCAAAACCATTGTTATGAATAGAGGCGTCAACTTTAGATTTGACATTAAGTTTTGAATTATTAGTGACAAAAAGTCTTTCCTTTGTTTTCTTATGAAATCTTCTGGGGACAATATCTTCTTTAATGCAGTTTATTCTTACAAATGACATACATCATACTGTCATTTTAGGAACCCCCTTTATCAACCTCATTACTCCCTATACTATCAATTATGATAGTATATCTTTTAAAGCGAACAAGATGTCTATAGCCTTTTCTGATATAGAAGCCTTTAATGAAGAACCTGTTTCTAAAGCCAACAAAATTCATTGCGAATTAGCCCTACCTACTGTCAAGTCTCCACCTGACTTAGCTATAGACAATAGACCTAGCGCATTAAACCAATCTCGATTTAATGCATCCTCTGTCTATGAGTGGAACATTGATGGTATGTCAGAATACAACATTCTAGGATTATTGCAACAGATGACCATGGCAGCTAATGCATATAAAACTCAGTCGGGAACTTCTGACAAAGTTATTGTAGAAATTCTCATTGCTGGTTTTACTGGTCCACTTAAAGGTTGGTGGGATCATCTTCTCACCAAACAGCAACAATTCGATATCCTAAATTCAATTCAAACAGATGAAAATGGAGCCCCCATCTGTGATGAATTCAATAGTCCAATTCAGGATACAGTTGCTACCATATATATATATATATATATATATGGACTAGTACTAGGTTTCTGTTTTGAATGTGCACATGATATTCTGATTTTGTTTTTAGCCGAGTCATCGGGAGAATAAGTGACGCTATGTGATGTGAGCTAGCATTTTGTTTTCTTTATATACGTTATATGATTTGCTTTCATAATTAACTATGCTTTTGATATTTTGGATTATTATCAACTTATGTCATCTTATCGTGATATGTAGTTTAATGAAATTTATGAATTATATATATGTTTTACTGAAAAGAAGGCTTGCAATATTTTTTATATCGATAAGCCTAGTGTGTTGGGAATGATTTTAGTTATCGAGTTGACGGCTCACCCCTCGTCATTACTTTTTGCAGATTAAGTACCTTGTTGGGAGGTGTACTTATCATTGGAGTTATAGATTTGTTTCCTTTTACTAGTTGAATAAGAGAAGGAATAAACTTGTATTTCTTTTAAATTTATTTTATAAACTTGAAATTTGGGAGTTTTGAGACTTTTGTTATATTTATGTTTTCGGGAAAGATTATTTAGTCATAGACACATGGATTTGTGGTTTAGTTGATTAAAAATTTGAAGTATTTCAGTTTGAGATTTTTGTGTTAAAATTTAGATTTGTAAATAACCTTCTTCGTCACGTGCTCTGCACATGTTAGATTTGGGGTGTTACAAATTCACTTTCAATAGGTATGCCCTTAAGGAATATTTCATCAGAATGATTAGCAGTTATATAAGCTAAAAGCCCTTCATACCCTTTCTTTAACATTTTCGTTGCCTTAACCATAGAAATGAAAGTTCATTTGATCCTACGGAAATGAAATTCTTCCTCCACAGTTAAACGAAAAAGAATCTTTTTAGTAAAACAGTCGACTAAAGCATGATAAGGCCCTAATTAATCAATCCTTAATATCAAATCAAAATCATAAATCTCCCAAGCTAGGAGATGCACAAGAAATTCCCTATCGTACAACTTGATCTAGTGACTTGGTAGGCACATCAACATAGCGAGGGAAAACACAAGATATAAATGAATGCGTAGCACCAGGGTAAAAAAGGACTTTAGCTTTTAAAGAGAAAAAAGATAATATATCTGACAACCTCAACATTTTTTTTGATTCAATGCAAAGACATGTCGTTGCACTTTAGATTTCTTCCTCTGTCCTTCGTCAGTCTTAGCATTTACAGTCCCACTACGTCTCTTTGGGCAATCCATAAGCCTAGGTCCAATTTCTCTACAAGCAAAACAAGCTTTAATTTTTTGATAACATTCAACAAGGTGACTCCCCCTACAATGTAGACAAGTAAGCAAGTTCTTCTGGATGGTGGTATCATGAACACCCTTGTTACCTCTGCTGTTACTCTGCCAACAGACTTCTGAGACTGGGTGCTGTTGTAGGTTATCTAATGCTATTGGTGTCAATGTGCAAGTGTACACAACAAGTAATATAATGATAAGTATTCATGATCGTTTTCACATGGATTGTTATTATGGGAATTGCTACAACAATCATTTGTTAGAGCAATATTATTCTAAATAGGGATGTTAAGGGGCGGGTTCGAGTGGGGATCATGATCCCCGAACCTAAACCCGATTTAGAAGCTATCCCCCGAACCCGCCCCATACCCGAAAAATTGTAATGGGGGATTGTTTGGGTATATCCCCGAAAATCCCCAAATTGAGCGGGGATTAAAACAGGACCCAATCCCCATTTTTTAAATAATAATTTCTAAATATTTTAGTTTTCTTTTTTTAAAAATAATAATAATTCTAACAAACTCCATATTTAGAAATAAAATTACAAATAATCAAATTCCATATTAGAAATAAAATTACAAGTGATCAAATTTTAACAACCTCCACATAAATAACAACATAATAATTTTAAGCCTTCAACATAATTACAAATGATTAAATTTTAAATGACAAAACAAAATAATTTTAAGTCTTCAACATAAACTTGTAGCCATCACCATTGATGCACATTCTAAGATTCTTCATAAACCTATAACAACATAAACAAAAAAATAAAAACATGTTTTAACAATTCAACTTAATAAATACCTGACAAGATAATATAAACTAAAATTATATACCTCTACAGCCTCTACATCTGTTTCAATCTCTAGCTGTTCATTAAGAATCTTGGCATATGCTGGAGAGGTCGATACCACAACTACTTAAAAAATATAAATATAAAAATCAAATTAATTATTAGTTAATTTAAAAAAATAAAAAATAAAAATGAAAACCATATACCTCCACAAAGAGCACGTATCCAACTTTGACTACACATTAAAGCCTCTAATGTGCTTGGATGAAGTCTATTGCGATATGAGCTTACAAATTGACCACCAGTGCTGAAAGTAGATTCAGAAGCAACAGTGGTAACTGGAATAGCCAAAATATCTCTTGCAATTTGAGACAGTATAGGATAGTTACCACCATTCACCTTCCACCAAGTTAAAACATCAAATTCTTCCTCAACATTAAATGGTACTAACTTTTCACCCAAATAATGTCTAGTTCATCCTTTACTTCCTCATTACCAACATTAACAAAACTAGGAAACCCCGATATCCATTCAGTTGAACTCTTATAGGAACCCGAACTCGGCATGGAATGAGAAGTACTTAAAGAACTAGAGCTATATCTAGGAGAACTAGCAGCTGATGCATATCTAGCTTTGTACTCTTTCACTATACTTTGACAATCACCATACACTATCTGAACACGAGAAGTAGCATCATCCCCATAAATCATGGAAAAGTAATATTCGACCAACCTAATTTTAAACCTAGGATCAAAGATACATGCAATACACAATATTCCACTCATGTCATGCCAATACTTATCGAACTTTTCAATCATTTTTTGTGCCATGATTCTAAATTCATCATAACTAGGAGTTGAAACCCACTCATTCAGGCGCAATCTAATATCACACACATGGTGCATAAATAGATTAGATGTTGGATAACTAGTACCAGAAAACAATATTGTACAATCATAAAAACATTTCAAATCATTTTCTAAGACACTAGCCAATTGCCAATCATGCTCACTAGGCAAACACTTATATTGTCCATCAATATTCTTCAATCGAAAAAAAACTTTCTTATAATGTAATGCATAGCATATCATGAGATAAGTAGAATTGCAAGTAGTTGGACAGTCTTGTACTAGTTTTCTACCAGAAGTAATGCCTAATTTACGTGCATTCTCATCAAATGTCGATTTCCTTTTAGTTGATCCTGACCAAAAAATAAAACTCTCATGAATGTTTGCAATTAGATCACCAATCACACTTAAACCATCCTTTACAATCAAATTTAGAATGTGGGCACAACAACGAACGTGAAACTTTTGTCCACTCAAAATGAGATCATTTTTATCTAGTACCAACAACATAAAATCAATGATACAATCATTAGTAGCAGTATTGTCAACAGTTATAGAGGATAACTTACACTCAATGTTGAGCTCCAATAACGAACCCATCAGCTTATCACAAAGCACTTGGCCTGTGTGAGATAGATATTGTATGAGATCGATATTTTTCATTGCTTCTCTTGGTTAGTATTGATTTTTCATTGCTTCTTTGTATAATTGCTTCTTGTGTTTTTATTAGATACTAATCTTGATCAACAAGATTAGGGTTCACAAGACTTGATTTAGGGGATTATTAGCTTATATCATTCTTGGAAATTCTTGAATCAAATCCTTTGTTTTTCATATATATACATACATACACACATATTCTCTATTAAGGGCATCCTCATTTTAACAAAATGAAGATGCCATTAACAGACAAAACAATAAAGTTTCACTAGAGAAGGGTTATATATATATGAGCTATGTTTTATAGCAATAAGGAGTTATGTTTTTTCTTTTTTTCTTTTTTTTTTCCTTGGCTATAACTTTATTTTTTTATGATCTATATACTAATTTTGTGGAAGGTACAATTGACAATGGATAAATGGATAGGTGTAGGGATATTTTCAATACTTTGTCTAGTCTATAAATTTTTGAAATAATAAAATAAAAGTAAACTCACATTGATTATGAGAATATTTGCGAGATCTCATTTATTTCTCAAAAAACCAAGAAATAACCTCAACACTCAGACAAAGTTTGAAATGAAACTTTATTAGAAAACAGCTCTACCTCAAAGCTTTTCAAAGAACACATGTCTAAATAGGATATAAATAAACATACTCAAATGATAAAATTGCTACTATGAATAGAATTTAAAATAAGATACATATTTAATAAGACATTCTTATGTTGGTATCCAATTTGACATGGAATTATAGGGTTTATTTGATCTACATCACTAAATAAGGATAAAATTTATCAGATCACTTTTTGTCATTTTTGAAAACCTTGGTGTTTCCATGGATTTCCACAAAAAGTCAAGTGGCCAGGAGATAAACTCTCTTCAGATAGAGTTAGTAAAATTTGACACAAACACAAACACGATTAAATCGGTGTAGGTGGAGATAAAATTTACCAGACCACTTTTTGTCATTTTTGAAAACCTTGATGTTTCCATGAATTTCCACAAAATGTTAGGTGGCTTGGAGATAAACTCTCTTTAGATAGAGTTGGTATAATTGGACACAAACACAAACACGATTAAATCGGTGGAGGTATTCAAATTTGACACAATTATTAGATGGATTGTATTTGTGATAAAACACAATTAATAATCACATCAAGTTTGAGTTTAGAGCTTTTGACAGAATAACTCATTTATGACATGATTAATTATTAAGTTACATGTATTATCTCGTTTTAAATTTTATCCACCAGATAAATGTTACATTCATCATACTTTAAAATTATTTATTTATATTTAAAATATAGTTGATTACATTAAAGAAGGTAGTACTAATAACTTTTAGAAAACACAATAAAAATATATGAGCCAACTTGAATTGTCACCTACAGATAATAATACACTTCTAGAGGTGGTAGTACACAATTTCAAGAAGATATAATAAATTGTAGGTGTTCAAATTTGACACAAGCACAAGCACGATTAAATTTGTGTAGATGTTCAAATTTAACACAATTATTAGACGGATTGTATTTGTGACAACTCGATTAATAATCATGTCAAGTTCAAGTTTAGAATTTTTGACACACTAATTTATTTATGACATGATTAATTATTCAATTACATATATTATCTCATATTATTTGTCATTCTTTAAAAATTATATATTTATATTTAACATAAAATTGATTAGATTTAAGAAGGTAGTAATATAATTTTTTTAGAAAAATAATAAAACATATTAAAATATGTGCCAACTTGAATTGCCACCTGTGGATAATAATACTCTTGTAGAGGTGGTAGTATAAAACTTCTAGAAGATATAATAAATTGTAAGTGTTCAAATTTGACATGAATAGGAATACGATTAAATCTGTATAAAGTTATTAGATGGATTGTAGTTGTGAAACTAGATTAATAATCATGTCAAGTTTGAGCGTAGAATTTTTGATGCAATAACTCATTTATGACATGATTAATTATTCAATTACATATATTATGCTGTTTTATATTTTATTTAATAGATACATGTTACATTCATCATACTTTAAAATTTTTTTATTTATATTTGAAATAAAATTATTAGAGTAGAAGAAGGTAGTACTACAAAATTTTTAGAAAACATATTAAAAATATGAGCCAACTTGAATTGCCACTGATGAATAATAATACTCTTCTAGAGATAGTAATACACAATTTCTAGAAGATATAATAAATTGTAAGTGTTCTAATTTGACACAGTAGGAACATGATTAAATCGGTGTAGTTGTTTAAATTTGACATAATTATTAGATGGATTGTATTTGTGACAATAGTTCAAGTTCAAAATTTTATGACACAATAACTCATTTATGACATGGTTAATTACTCAATTAAATATAATGTCGTTTTATATCTTATTTAATAGATACATGTTACAATCGCCGTAGTTTAAAAACTATTTATTTATATTTAAAATACAATTGATTAGATTTTAAGAAGACAGTATTACAAAATTTTAGAAAATATATTAAAAATATGAGCCAACATAAATTGCCGCCTATGGATAATAACACCCTTTTAGAGGCAATAGTACACAGTTTCTAGAAGATATAACGAAAACGTGTAAAAAATTTAGCCCACTTAAATTGCCACCTATAGATAATAATACACTTCTAGAGGTAGTACTACAAAATTTCAAGAAATGTAATAAAAGCATGTTAAAAATATGATTTGTGAAGAAAATAAACTAAAATATTTTTAAATGGGTAGGACGAATATGACACAATAATAAATTATTTTACAAATATTCCCTACTATATTTTCATCGATTCAAAAATAAAACAGTTCAGTAATGCTCGTTTCAAACATTCAGTGGTAAATTTTATGCCTTTTTGGAAACCTGAATGGTTTTTTGAACATTAGGCGGCCAAAAAGTATCCTTTAAAACCATGATCATCTTTCTGTAATTTGAATATTTGAAAGGTTACAATGCAATCATTGCCCACCAGCACCGTGGATCCGGATTGGTTTGGCTGCCTGTCTTAACAACACTGAAAAAATCTTCCAAAAGTATGCAACTTACCTATAATGTGTAGAGTCCAAATTGCCTTTTTGAAAGATGAATTTAATTAAGAATTTTCATAAACATCAGATTTGCATCAATCAGAGTTTCATAGACCAAGTTACTCAAATGACCAATAAGAAAGTGGCGCGTGAATCCTGAACATAATTAGTTGTCTTACAAAAAAGTAGTGAAAGCAAGCTCCAGCTACTAAATAAGAAAGTGAAGGATTGTGTTGATGAGAGTTTCAAATAAAGAGAAATCAAAATATTGACTTCAAAGATTGATTCGTTAATTAGCTTCATACTATGGCTTGTAATCACATTGGTTTGGGTGAAGGCTTTAAGTTTCATTTCCAGAGGAAGTCTTAAACAGCTTCCACCAGGACCGAGGCCTTATCCGGTGATCGGAAACCTACTGGAACTGGGTGACAAGCCTCACAAGTCACTGCTCGAGCTCGCCAAGATTCATGGCCCCATAATGAGTCTAAAACTTGCCAGTTGACCACAGTAGTGGTTTTTTCTCCAAGCAAGGTCAAAACTATTCCTTCTAGACCATGATTCATCATTCTGTAATCGAACAGTTCCTCATGCAATGTCGTCCCACCAGCACCGTGAATTCAGTTTGGCCTGGATGCCAGTCTCAAGGCCGTGGAAAAATATTCGAAAAAATATGCAACATGCGTATTTTCACTACTCAAAAACTCGATACCAATCAAGACCTCCCGCGCAAGAAAAGCAAATAACTTCTTGCTTATGTTGAAGAAAATTGCCGTGCGAGTAAAGGAATAGATTTTGGCCAAGCTGATTTCAATACTTCACCTAACTTGTTATCCAACACAATCTGTTCTATTGATATGGTTGATCCCAATGAGCGAGAGTTTAAAGATATAGATTGGGGTATCCTGAAAAAAACAAGAAAGCCTAACTTGTCCGACCGTGCTCCTCTTCTCAATATTATCCAAAAAAAAAAAAAAGTGTGGAGATTGACTGAAAATATATCAAGCACTTGTAATGGAGCTAGGCAAGCGGCGGCAGAAATTGATAGGGTAGGAAAACTAGATATCATTCTAGGATTAGTCCAAGCTAACACGATTAAGGTGATGTTTGTTTTTTTGTCTGAAATCTGAATATAGCTGAATTAGTCTGAAATTTTAAATAGATCTGAATGTCTGAATTTGAATAATATGTTTGTTTTTTTCGTCTGAATCTCAGAAAATAAGTATTAAGTTGTTTATTTTTTTCAACTTAAAAAGCTAAAAATATGTACTTTTACATTTATATCCTTATTAAATTTGAATGTCAAATAAATAATATATTAAATACCACAATATTTTAACATTTATAAGTAAAACTATATTCAAGTGAATACATAATTATTTTATAATTTTAATATATAAAATACCATAAATTTTAAATTTTATCGTATATAATATAAGAAAGAAAAAATAAGGATATTTTTATGTGGGGTAAATGTCTATGGGTGAGTTTGGGATAAACATGAAAAATAAATTATAAAGTAAGGATATTTTTGACATTAGTAAGTAATTGACTTAATTCAGATTTCTCCATTAAATAAAAAGCCAAAAAAATTGGCTTATTTTATTAAGTCAAAATTATCTAAAAAGTCTCATTAAGTTATAAAAACAAACATCTCTAATTAACTTAATTAATTAAGTTAAGTCACTTTAAGTCATTAAGTTAAAAAACAAACGCCACCTAAGTTATGTCTTAATTGAAGCGGCATGATTAGATCTCATTCTAAACAAATGAATCATTGAAATTTTTAATAAAGTATAAAGCGAGATTAGATTATGCTTTAATCCAAATGACTTTACAAGATAGATTTTGATAGATAATCCCAGGAAGAATTATAAAAGGGGGATTTTTTTTGAATAATTGAATCTGAGTTATGAAAATAATTACAACACCTTTTTATTTATAATGAAGGAAACCTACTTTTCGAAGTTAACTGAAAAAGGAAAACTAAATCAAAATTCTAATAGAGATAAAATAC
The DNA here is from genome assembly GCA_018350135.1 of Citrus trifoliata. Taxonomy (NCBI): domain Eukaryota; kingdom Viridiplantae; phylum Streptophyta; class Magnoliopsida; order Sapindales; family Rutaceae; genus Citrus; species Citrus trifoliata. The sequence goes on along the minus strand of VKKW01000334.1, from coordinate 6,841 downwards.
TAAATCACATATCATAATAGACTTCAATTAAAATAGAAAGCCCTAGAATAATAAAAATTCTAAAATCCTAAATTAACATAAATTAAATCCTACATCATTCTCCCTATCTTAAAAGAAACTCATCCTCGAGCTTGAATACAATCTGGAGGATAAAACGTGTAGTGTAAGACAAAATCATCTTGTAATTTGAACTTATTGTGTTTCTCATTAATAATTCTTGAAACTTTGAAGAATCCATACTTCAACAACTTCTTTCGCTTGTACATTCTTCGATTTGATGATGACCTCCAAGAACGAGCAATGATCAAATAACTCTTACATTTTCTCAGTTGTCGTTCAATGCGCTCTCCAATAAGTTTCATCTTTCCAATCAAAACTTCTTTACGTACAATCTTCTTGTCTTCAATGTGAATAGATCGAACCATTTCAATCATTTCAGCTTCTTCAACTTGATTTTGCTGCACAACCTTGATCGTACTATTTGCCTCAATGCTTAAATCAAGAGTAGGTTGTTCTTCTTCGTTAAAAATCTCAAATAGATCAATAACATCGTCATCTTCAATGCTTGTCTTGTCCGATAAGGAAATATCATGCACATTCTGGCAAAAATTGTCAGGTTGAAACTTTAAATCAATAATAAATTATACCTTTTCTTTTGTCATCTCACGTGAGTCTTCTTTTAGACACCTTCATAGAGACACACCATTCCTTATTTAAATCTTGGACTTCGTCAAGTTTCTCAATCACATCATTAAAGTTTCTTTGTCGTTGTGACTCAATTTGCAGTTCGATGTACTTGGCTATATCAATTACATGCTATAGATTGTAGATAGTGTATGTAGGCATCCTTTCTTGAACATGTAAATCGAGCCCTTTCACAAATCTTGTAATTGTTTCCTCTTCAAGCTCATAATAATATTTACATCCATAAAATTGTTCAAACTCATAAGCATAAGTAGAAACAGATCTCGTACCTTGTTTAACTAAACAATAATCAAGAGGGATAAACCCATATCGCAAAGTACACTTCATACATCTCCATGATCGAATTTTGCATTTGCCTTGGTTAAGTCGAGAAATTAGCAACTCATCCCGCAATTCGGAAATACTTATGCTTAATATACTAGCAGCAAACAATACTTGCTCTTCTTTATCAGTGCACCAAAATATAAACTAGTGCTCAACCTTGTCCAACCAATTAAGAAATTTGTTTGGATGAGTGTATGCAAATAATTCCGACACATGATAATTAAGAGGGCAAAGATGGTAGTTTGTCATTTATTTTAAAGTTTTCACACAAAGGCAAAATTGTAAATAATGTTCAACTCTCGAGGTGGGTGTGGCCGTGATTTAGAGTGAAGATGGTAAGAGAGGGTGGTTTTAAAAAAGTTGGGGGCTAAGCTGAAATTTGAATAAAATTATTGGGTGAAACGGTAGTAAAGTAAAAGTTTAGGTTTCTAGTGACGGTGGCCGGAAATCAAGTAAGGATGGGTGAATCTGAAAGATTTACGATTGGTGAGTACAATGGTGACCGTGGATTGGCCAAATTTATGCAGTTTGGTCAGAGAAATGTTTCCAAATGGTGGTGGCATGTGGCTTTCAGTTTAAGGCGGTTTTACGGTGGCGGATGGCTGGGTTTATAGTCGCCGGTTGCTAAGGATTATAGTGGTGGATAAATTGATGGAAAGGGCGTGGTTCGGTGGCAGCGCGTGTGTGGAGAACTCATAGGTTAATGTTTCTTACTGTGGCTAAGGGTGGCGATCCTGGGCTGAAGTTGATCGATTTTTGGTTAGCAAAGGCCTGGGAGTTTGGTGGAGGAGTTGGCTGGCAGCGATCGCAACTAAATCGTGGTGGATTGAGTGGTGAAGCTCATAGGTTTGGATGATTTTCGCAATGGATTGAGGGCAGCAATGGCTGGGGTTTGGCTGACGGCGGCTGGAGATTTTGAAGATTGTGTTGGCCGACAATGAACTGTTGCTAGAAAGGTGGCAACGGTGGTTGCATGGCAGCAACTAGGGTTTTCAATTTTGAGAATTTTCTTATTTTTAGTTTTTTTTGTTGGTCTTTTCAGTGGTGGATTTGGTATAAATAGATATGGGTATCCACGAAAGCTGTGTGAATTGCATAGAATCACTCTGATACCAGCTAATGGAGCAAGGCGAGCGGAAGTGGAAATTGATAGAATAAGAAACCTAGATATAGTTCTAGTACTAGACTAAGCCAACACAATTAAATTACGCCCTAATCAAAGCGTGATTAGATCTCATTCTAACCAAACAACTCAATGAGATTTTTAATAGCGCATAAAGCGAGATTAGATGACGCTCTAATCCAAAGAGAATTCAAAAAGAGTGATTTTATTGAATTAAAATTTTGATAGATAATCCCAAAGAGAATTAAGAAAGGGGGATTTGGTTGAATAATTGTATCTGAGTTATGAAAATAATTACAAAACCTCTCTATTTATAATAAAGGAAACCTACTTCCTTAAGTTAACTGAAAGAGGAAAACTTAATCAAAATTCTAATAGAAGTAAAATACTAAATCACAAACCATAATATACTCCAATTAAAATAGAAAGTCCTAAAATAATAAAAATTCTAAAATACCAAGTTAACCTAAATTAAAGTCCTAGATCAACTTGTTTCTAGTAATATTTCTTCTTAATTTCTAGTACAAATTACACGTTGACAGAAAACATATTAAGCACTTGTATTTGGTAATATTTCTCTTTCTTTCTCTTTTTCCTTTTCTTAAATTCTAGTATAAATTACAATTTAATTAACAAAGTTTATATAAGAGGATTTGTTTGCTGCAGGTCTAACACAACTTCAGTTACAATGGAATGGGCAACGGTGGAACCACTCCAAAATCCAAAGGCTTTATCTAAAGTACAACTAGAGCTAGAAGAAACAGTTTGCAAAAGCCAAAGCAGTTGAGGTATCAAACATCACTCGATTACCTTGTCTACAAGCAATTATCAAAGAAACCTCTAGATTGCACCTAGAAATTCACTTATTACTTCCCACAAAGCCTTAGAAGATAGAGAAATCGCGAACTTCATAGTGTTGAAATGTGCAAAAGTTTTGGTCAATGTTTGGGCTACTGTCAGATATGAAAGTATAATGGATAATGCTCGCTATTTTACGCCCGGACGGCTTTTAGGGTCAGATATTGATTTCAAAGGCAAAAATTTTGAGTTGATCCCCTTTGGAGCTGGGTGGCAAATTTATCCTGGTTTACCGTTGGCTATCAAAATGTTATATCTAATGTTGGGTTCATTTATTAATTCTTTTGATTGGAAGCTTGAAGACAAGAACATGGATATGAAAAAAAAAAAAAATTGGCCTAACCACATAAAAGGCCTGTTGCACTTGGTCCCATGCCATAATTTTGTTTCTTCCGCAGATGAGTGATTTTCCAGCTGGTTGTAGGCAATAAAGCACTCTGTCATTGGTTGTATACTTGTATATATTCATCATTCTTTTTGGCAGCTATCTAGTGGACCAGCTTAATCCACTTTTGATTTGATTAATATAAATTGTAGGCAAATAATATGTAAAACTTTGAAAAATAAAGGATCATTATAAATCCTTATGAATCTTATGTATGACCACTAGTTTTGCAAATGGATGATTTATTTCCTATTTTAACTTTGGTGATAATGGGATATTTGAATAGTGCTGTCATACATTGAGTGAGGCATGCATTTTGCTTGAAGAAGTGTAACCAGTCTAATTCATTTGAGAATATGGTGTTTTTGCCACAATTTTCTAGCCATGATATAAAATTTTGCGACCAAAAGTTTGCATGTATTGGAAAAAAATCGAGTTGACTTCAATATAAACCACCAAACTTTGTTGTGAAAAATGCTTTCTTTAACCACATAATGTTTGTCACTAAACAAAGTTTTAGGCTAGGAGAAAAAAATTCTGACTAAATGTGTTTGTTATTCTTTTAGCAAATGAGTTGTTTCTAGCCCAAAAGACAAAAAAAAAAAAAAGAAAACGAAAAAGGACGATAGCTATCAAAATTTGACAATGGTGATCAAAACTTGAATTCAGTCTGCTAATCAACAAAATTTTACTAGAAGATGCAGGATTTATCACAACAAAAGTAGGCTCATTATTAGAAGTTGCCGACAAGAAAGATGAAGATGAATGCTTTATGAGATAATAACTTCTAATTTTGTCTTACCCTAGGATAGGTCACATGGTTACATTTTACCGTGGAAGTAATTAAAAGGTAAAGGGTTTTAAAAATTCAAGGGAATATACTTAAGGTTATGTTTACTTACTATCGAGAAATCATAATCTGAAATCAGAATTATTAATAGCGTTTATTTCATAAAATAATAATGGGAATCATAATTGGAATCATACAGAGCACATAAATTTAGGAATCATTCCCATAAATCTAATTCTCAAGGGGGAGTTGGGAATCAAACTGTGATTCTTAGAACTTCCCATTTTACCGCTCTTGAATTTTCACATTTCACAAATTGCCTTCAATCAAGTTTTGTCATTTTTGCATTTTGGTCCTTACAGAATTTATGAAAATATCTAGAAGTTTTGTATTATTTGCAAATTGATTCTTTATTATTTATTAATATTAATTTTATTATATTTTTTATTAATGTCATTATGATTAATATTAATATTATTATCATTAAATTTATTAATTTTGTTCAATTTTAATTATTATTATTGTCATTAATTTCTTCATCATCATCATCAAAATTTATTAATTTTATTATTTTAATTGTTGTTGTTACTATTAGAAATAGGGTAAACGATAATTGCATCTAATAGTTTAAGAACTTCAGCTCTACCGACTCCTTTCGTATTAGGATTTTGTCGATATTGCAATTAGGGGTGGGCATATTTTAACCGATCCGATCCAACGGTTTGGATCGGTTTCATTAATAAAAACACTGGTTTCGGTTTATTGGATTGGAAGGATTTCAAATGGATTCAAACCGATCCAATCCAAAATTTACACTTTCATACACAAAAGAAATATACACTTTCATACACAATAGCATATCTCTTACTATAAAAACAAAAAGATAAACCTAATTTTCCAAACACTCACGCCTCCGCCTCCACCTCCAGTGCTTCCTAATTCCTATCATTCTCTAACTCTCTCAATCTCAAATTCTCAATCGCTCATTCTCAAGTCTCCTGAGGTATGTTTTGATTTTATTTTTCTTGCTAAGATTTTATTTCATTTTAGTCAAAAGTAAAAATGGATTTTGGTATAATTGATGATAATTTATTTAATTAATTAATTCCATAACTAATTTTTTAATATTTATTAATTATAAAAGCTCTCACCTCTTGTCGTTCTCAACTCTCTCAATCTCAATCGCTCATTCTCAAGTCTCATCGTCATAATTTCAAAAATCGAAACTTGAGATATGTTTTGCTTTTGAAAGGCTCGAAGAAGAGGAACATGATGGATCATATATGAGTTTTTTTAATGAGAGGAAGGCAGAACAGATCAGGCCACCCACTGCTGAAGATTGGAAAAATGCTGAAATATTTATTGAGTTTTTGAAATTTTTCAATGATGTTACAGCTGATTTCAGTGCTTCATTATCAGTGACATCTAACTTGTATTTTCATCATCTTTGCACCATTCAAACCCAATTGCATTTGTGTATTGAAAATGAGGACGTGCTTCTCAGTGAAATGGCTGAAAAAATGTATTATGTTGTGAACAAATATAAAAGCAGTATGTATTCTGTTATTAGAACTCAAACTGAAGATCCAAACTGATCTAAACCGATTCAGTCGGTTTGAATCGGTTCGGTTTATAAAAAAATTATGTCTATATCGGCTTGGGAATATTTCAAACCGATAAGTTTGGATCGGTTTGATAATATGTCCCAAACCGATCCAAACCGAATTTGCCCACCCCTAATTGCAATTTCCTAGTAGGTTTATCATTTTCAATAAGATGAATGTAATGCATGCAATTTATGAGGATTATTCTTTTTATGTTGATTATGGTCCTTCCTAATGCCGTATTGTGCTCTCTTAGAACATCCAAGAACTTACTCTTTTGTCTGTCATCAAGAGAGATGAAGTGATTATTGACAAAGTGTTTTCGTCTCCCATGAATGCATACTCCAAAGCATTGGGTACTAGTTTGAGTTCGAGCTTTGGTGTTGATTTCGATCATAGGCTGAGTTTCTTCCTTGATGATGTTTGTTGCTCTATTCTTGACTACATTTATTGGTATCCATGGATGGTGTTGTGCCCAATAAGGTATTGACCTTATCAATTGATCTGTCAATATCAAAATCGAAACCAAAGTAAGCTAAATATGTTTATAAAGGATCATCATGAAAATGAGGAGGAAAAGTATAATCAACCAAATTTTCAATTAAATCAACATAATAATTTCATCATTTTATCTTGAGGTTGTTTAGCAATGTTAAAGATATTCAACTTCATAATCATATTGCTAAAGGATAGGAGCATATTCTAGTCATACACTGAATGTAGGCATTGGAATTGGTCAAGAAGGTCGACTAAAAATAATGGTGATGTGCTTTTCGAATCCTACACTAATTGAGTGTCAAGCACAATCAAATCAAAAATACTGCAAGGTATTTTCATGGATCGATTTGTGAGCTGTAACACAACTAAAGCTAGGTGTAATTCCTCTCAGTCCAAGTTTCATTAATATTGAGTAAAGCAAAAGACTTATACTAGCTCTAAGTGCAATAAAACATTCTCAATATATGGGTTCTCTATACTACATGAGATAATGAGGAGCTTGCGTCTTTGTATTTTAAAAGAATTTTTGTTAGATATATTAATGCTTTTCTACA